>JAOTRH010448540.1:0-18927 GCA_034768845.1 Heliamphora exappendiculata | reverse complement strand
ACTAGTGACACTGCCTTTTGAGCTTTCATCGTCATAACTGTTGCATCGACCATTGAGGGTCATCAGCACCACAGCCTCTATGGGCGTTCGTTGCTACATTTGAACTTGTGTTTGAACTAGTTTCTTTTTAAATTTTTTTATATAAAAAATAAATATAAAAAGACGTGAAAAAAGTCAAGTTAAACCAAATTAGTGAGATTTTTCAAAAACTTTTAAGCAAAAAGTCTATAAAAAAAATTAAGCCAAACATAGACAAAATTCTGACCACCACTAGTATTTGTTTTCCCTCATCTTTTTTGGCTCTTGTTCCCTTGCTCCCTTGCCCTGCTCAACCATTTTTCTCTTTTTCTCACTTTCTTTGTTCATCCCATATGAAACATGGATACGTCAAAATAAATCTCGTATGCATATCAAATATAAATATACGTTCGATACGTATCTGATTCGCCAAACAAATATTCAATATTTTTTTTTATTTTTTTGAATTTCGAATACGACTCGAATAAGTGAAAAATACAGGAGGATACCAGAGGAATACATGGGGAGTACGGGAAGGATATGGAGAGAATACGCGAGACTAATTTTTTTATACTTTTTTATTTTTTGGGTATTTTTTACTTTAAGATTTTAGTTTATTATATGTTTTACTATATTAACTCTAATACGTGATAATTTTGTTATTTATTTTTAATATTTTGACTATTTGTCATATGTTAAATACTCGATTGTAACAACCAAATAAATAAATTTCTACTTTGTGTTTTATTTTTATAAATAATACACTACTAAAAATTTAAAAAAATAATATTTTTTACAAATATATCCTAGCCGTATCTGTATCTTGATTTTTTAATTTTTCCATATCGCCATGTCTATGTCGTATCGTATATGTATCCCGGCTTTCTAGTTCATACCCCTTTTCTCTCTTATCTCCCTATCTATGTTTATGCCTGTATCCCTGCTTTCTAGTTCATACCCCTTTTCTCTCTTATCTCCCTATCTATGTTCATGCCTTCGCGTTTGCCGGCAACCCACATTTGGTGCATTTGAATTTAGAGTCGATAGAACCATCCAACTAAATTGATTATAGAATTGTTGGGGCTTTTTAACTGTCACCTTCCCAATGGTAATTTTGATTATTGATGCTTCAAAAAGATTGCAGTGCCAACTTTCAACCATCATCTGTTAGGGTTCTTGCATTGCTAATTTTCAACCATCATAATCAAACCATTGTGCTTCCATACATTTGAACTGATCTGCAGTTTTGAAGTTCTGTTGCCAACTAACGCTTTTCTATTCATGTTTTAAACTTAAAAGGTATAACTATCTGTTAGTCCAGCAATTTGCGCCCCTCCTAAGTCCTACCCTTCCCCTCTCGCGCTCGCACACAGTTTGAGAGGAGATTGAATGTGTCAGGTCATGGTTAGTGGTTAGTGAGCGTTGGGGATCCGTTCGACGAGCAGCAGCATACAAAGAGAGGGGAGCAATGGGGTGGTCGTCTTAGTTAATGGTGGCTTTAGGGTTTCTAGAACTGATTGGGTATTCAGGTGTTGAGACCTTTGGTGATTAATTAAGTTTGTTCTTACAAAGAATTAGTTCTAAAACATGAATAGGAAGGGCAATTTTGGTTTTTCGTTTAGAAAATGGTAACCGCATAATTAACAAAACTACTGTTAATAACTTTTCGCTTCCTATAATTAATTTTATCTATAAGTTACAAATTTTTTAAACACCCACAACTTATGCTACCAATTAATATACCTATTTTTTTTAATTTCAGTTACAAATTATAATTTTTACAAAATAATCACAATTTCTACTACAAATTATAATTTATAAGTTATTACTTTCAACAATACCAATCGCCGCCAACATAATCAATTTATATCCTATTAATAAACGAAAGAATAACGAAGTGGCTGCACAAGTACTGTGACAGTAAATGTTATGGGTGACCGCATAATTTCCCCAAAAATGCGGTGCTTGTATTTTCTTCACTAGAAGTGTGGCATACAAATGCGCACAATTAACCGTTTGTTTGAGAAAAATTTCTTTCATTTGACTTATTTTTTACAAAATCAAACACAATCTATCTAGAACAAACTCTAACTGTGGTAATTATTTACCCAAAAGCTAAAAGTTAACATACAAATTACATTATTTTCCTTCTTAGTATTTTGACTATAGAAAATAAAAATAAGTCAAAAGGCCAAAAATATTAGGTTACCAATCAAGTCCTCAATCCATTTGTAATTTCAAAGGAACCTCACAGTTGCACTTGGAGTTTCATTTGCAATTGAGCAAGTATGCATCCCATCCTTGGAGCCGATACTCCCGAGCTGCCTCTGCAGGGTTTGATGCTTTTATAATTCCACGGCCAACGATTATGATGTCACTGCCTCTGTCAGAAATCACCTGAAACAGCATTTATGTTTTTTTTCCATAAATTCTTAATAAATTAATAATAAAATAAAAATAAAAAACTAACATCCTAAGAAATATTTAATTATGAGAAAAAATAATAAATAAATAAATATCATTGTCCTATAGAAAAGGGCCAACGCAATTATAACCTCTATTGATCATGTACATTTGCAATAATTAATTAATTCAATGCCCAGCCCGGTCTATTCTCTTAATAGAATCTTGGTTATCCTGATCAGAGGACAAAATTTATTTGCTCATATTAAACTTGAATTTTTTCCCCAGAATCTCCACTAATATATTAATCAAGGAGCGAAAAATAAGGAGGCGGGGGGATAAATCAATTATAATTACTTTAGATGTCATATCTCATCTCACACCCGTAAGACAAATTTGGTATATAATGAATCAAGTTACTGACCGAGTATTCTATTTAGAGATGGTAATGGGGCGAGGGTGGGATCCCTATCTCCACACCTTATAGTATTGGGGCAGGAGCCAGGGTAGGGTAAGAAAAATGTAAAAATGTGGCAGGTATAGGGTGGGGTCAGGGCCATAATGCGGGTTATTACCAACTTTAAGAGAGAATGATACTAATAAAAATGAGATGACATGAGATGGTATAAGAAGAACAATACAGAATTTATTAGAATTCAAAAGATGAGAAAATAAGAAATATACATGAAAAAAAATTAGTATAATGTGTGTTTTAGTTTTATCATATTGTTAAAAGGACCACTTTACATGTCTTTATGTATAATGTAAATAGGGGCTGGGCAGGAAAAACGGGCTGAAGAAACCAAATACAGTCCCCTCCCAATTTCTTATCAGGAGGAGGAAAACTCATGAAACGGGGCTGGGGTTGCGGGGCGGGCTGGGACGGAGAAAATTATCATCCCTAATTCTATTTGGATCATTACAGTGACAGAGCGCATACCGATTTGTAGAAAATCCACTGACTAATGAGCAGAACTTACAGAGTATGGGGTGTTATATTGCTGGCCAAGAGCATCACCACCTTTTACCAATTGAACTCCAGGGGTTGCATGAATAAATGACGGATTTCCTGGTCCACCCATCCATGAAGCTGGATTAACAGATATGAAGCCAATGACGAAATCTGAATGTTCCTCGGCAATTTTTACTGCCATGGACGTGTAGTCTCCCTTGGCAAGGTTACCAGCAGAACTCATTTCAGCAAGCAGCAAAAGGCCTCTACCAAGAGGCAAACCCTATGAGTGTTCAAAAAATTAGAGAATTGGATTTTAGGCCTTAGCATGATCCAACTTGAAATTAAATTAAACAACTAAAGCAAACCTTCAATTTCAGACCATCCACAATCCCAGGACCAGAGATTATGTGAGCATTAACTATATCGGCCCAATCCAATATACGGAAGATACCACTGCAAACAAAATATCAAAAAGCTTCAAGGCTCAAACGAGGGTCAGGAAAACAAAAAGAGAAATTTCGTAACATAGAAGAAAGGAAAGAAATATCCCACCCTTCGTACTGCATTGTCACCGTGTTACCAATGTCGGCAAATTTACGATCCTCAAATATTAAGAAATTATGTTTTTCTGCAATCTTCAATAGAATGAACCATATTAGCTGTAACTAGCGATAGCTCACTCTAATCAAAAACCAAATACACATCATATAAAATAGATAAATTTTCATGCAACAAAAGTGAGAGTTCCTTCGATGAATCATGATCACAATGAAAGAAACCACAATTTTATAGTATGTTCCTTTCGATTCCAAAATGTTCTATTACAGTCAACAGAGCTTGGGACACATGGGAGGAGTCTGTATTTATGTGCATACAGCTACTAGAAGAGAAATGTTCAGAAAAAGGGAGAGGCAGAAATAACATCACGGAATTGATTAATGATATGTTAGTAAATAGGAACTTTTCTAAAACAAAGAATTTTTGGGGCTATAGACCTGAATTTTGATATACAAGTCAGCCAAAAAGAGGTCTCAGTATGACGAAGGTGGCATTTCAAACTTCTATTCAGGTCTCAAGAAAGTTTGGGTATTCCATCAGGAGATGACAATGAATGTTGCTTAAATGATAAAAATGCATTTATTCATATATGATTTGCATAGATGGACAAGTGTAAAATTGAAAAAGTAATCTATGAACAAAAAATGCTAAGTATTGTCAAATAAAATTATCAAAAATTAAGTGTTCATGATTCTACAAGTGCATAAAATCTCAACAAAATAAAGGTCTAAACAATTACTAAGATAGCAATAGCAAATAGGATTTCTCCATTACTAATTATAATCCTTGGTGATATAGTAATATAAGGCCTTCTATTTTGTTAAAACATTCTAAAAAAAAATAGGATTATAGTAAAAAAAAAAAGATCCCCACTTACTGTCTTCTTGTGTTTTGATGTGTTTAACAAATTTTGTCGTCTTTTAGTGGAAACATGGAGATTTTGTTATTCCACTAGTGTTAGGAAACCGAAATGTTTTTGGCAGTTTCACTGGAAACAAAAGAAAAATTGTTGCTTGACATGTGGAGAAATAAATAGGCTAACTTGAACAAGGTTCACAAACATAGGAAGAAGATAGTGTACAATGACAAATACAATAAGGGTTGTAAGACTTCAACCTATGACCTCTTGAAACCAAACCACTCATACTACCATAGATCACAATAATCTCAACAAGTTAAGTTGATAGAAAATGAGCCAACAATGTTATACTAAGCTATCAACACAGGCCATCAAAGAAAATCATCTTCACCAACTTGGAAACTTCCATGTTGTGTGGTGGACCCATGGCAAGGCTGATGTGGCTTGAAGTAGAATATATGAACAATGATGAGCTCTAGTAAATTTCTTAAGATAAATAGGAAAAGGAATTTAACTTAGAACATAATATGAACAGATGAAATGCAAACTCAAAAGAGAATGACACTGGTAATATTATGGAAGGAATTGTTCAAGGAAAACTGGAGAAGCACTCAGTTACTCACAGATAACTATGGACATGAAATCATATGAAGAGGTAAAGGAGGAAGCAGTTTCAAGTCATAAGGACCTAATGAAAGGGAAAATAGAAAGATGAAGATACTAGCCCGAATGGCTTTACTGAAGTCTCTGTGCTGTGGTCAGTAAAAATATTCTTTGTTAAGTTTAGAATTTTTAAGAACTGTCTTCTTTCTGCATAGCTGGCTGGAAGAATTTATGAGATAACAGAGTTTATTGAGCAATCACCATTGTGTGTTCTTCATTAGATAGCTGCTGAGATCGTGAGCACATCAACTAGAACAAAGTGGAGTGTATGAGGGAAGATTGGAACATTGTGTGTGGTTAAATGATATTCTTCCTTCCAAGGGACCTCATAATACTTCTGGATCCAATGGTAGGTTCCAAATATTATTGTTTGCCATGCTAGTCGCATGTAGAATGAATCTTCTGCTTTCTAGATGTTTAGGTATTCGTTCATGGTGTGTTAGTTGAGTCAGGATTTATAGCTTTTTCTCTTTCCTATTTCCTAAGTTTTAGATCAAGATCAAGATAGAATGAATTCTGATAAAGAGACTCGTATCCCTTTCCATGAAAGACTCGTATCCATGGAAGTTCAATAAAATCAATTGCCTCATGATCAGACTTTACATTGATTATTTTTTCTTAAAATTTTGACAAACAACTGCTCTATGGAACAGTTAATTAGTTTTGAGCAAGTATCAAGCCCCGCAAACATTTGTTTCCCCTTTCGAAAAGTTCACCACATTGAGGTTTAGTTTTTTTTCCCCACTCAATAAGACCAAAGCCACGGAGATCAAGTTACTCCACTTTGTTGGAACACAGCAAAAGAAAATGGAGTTGTTAACAAAATGGAATTCATCATGTAGGTGATGGTGCATGGAATAGTCAGATTTCATGACATGATGCTGACTAAATTTCTAACAAGCACTCATGACAATGACTTGCACTTGATGTAATAGCACCAAGAAGATGGCAAAACCTCACCACATATTTATAACGGAATGCAACATTCGATTTCCATGGGACATCAAATCCCGGCAATAAATATTAAGATAAAAAATGTGGTCCTCAATGTCAAAAGGACAAGGAAAAGAAAAAATTGAATGCAATATATGTGATACAACACCAAACTTGTCCATGCCTCATTGTCAAAATCATAAACAACTAAAAACTCTCATACACCATCCAAATGAGTTCATTCAAAACAACAATACTTGTCAAAATGATGTGGAGAAGTGTACAAGTTTAGCTACGCACCAAGCGGAGTTTGGAACCAAAATCTGGGGTGAAATCAGGCAATATATCCACGTGAGTTTTCAATAAGCAAATTTCTGGTCCAACCTGTGAGAATATTCAGCACAGCATGAGCAAAAATGAGAGAGAGAGAGAGAGAGAGAGAGAGAGAGAGAGAGGTGCAAAGCTGGGGAAATTATCCACTTCTAGGAGTCTCGGAGTACCACGGGGCATAGTTCTTCAAGTGGAACAATGTTGAAATATCTTTGTTGGCTATGTGGGAGACAGGTATTGGTCAATGCTTATTAAGCTTTCTCATTTGTCGAGAACTTATGTCACGTGGTACTCTAGAAATAGCTAATAATGTCTTGCAAAATTGATACAGATTTGTCTCTCTCATACCAAAAAGCACAGACCTAGGATACGTTTGTAAAAAATATTATTTTTATAATTTTTAGTAATGTATTATTAATAAAAATAAAACCAAAAGTAGGAATAAATTCATTTCCTTACAATCAAGCATTCAATACATGACAAGTAATAAAAAAATTATAATGAAACGTTAAAGCAACCAACGACAAAGAATAAATCACAAATTTATCACATATATAACGATTTGAAAACAAAAAAATAAAAATATAAAAAATTAGAGTCTCACGTATCCCCACCATATCCTTCCTGTATCCCTTCCATATCCTCATGTATCTAAACCGTATCCTAAATTCAAAAAAAATTAAAATAAATATTAATACTTATTTGGCGTTTCGCATACGTATTATGCCATATCAGGCACGTACCTATATCCGATACGTATTCAATACGCATACAAGACATTTTGAAGTATTCGTGCTTCATAGCTCTCCCTTTTACACACAAATGCATGTGCGCGTACACACAACAATTCAAATTCCAATCCAAATCAAGGGCAAACATAGAGCTAAATCTCTATTCCACGTCATCTAGGTTCCACTTGGTTCTTTCATATCATCGACAATTATGCTTTTTATTAGTATGCGTATTCACTAAATTAACTTGCAATCAACTGTTCATTTTTCCTCAAATATTTGGTTGGTGATGGTGCTAAAGTCATAACCAGATAAAGATAACATTTATTGCGATTTTGAATTCTTCATCTTCATAAAAATTCAAATGGGCACAAATACTCAGCTACACAACGTGGTATTACCATGCCGACGCTCCAAGAGACAAAGAAGCCAAGTGTCAACCATGTGAGGTAACATGTGGGCCAATTATACACTCCCATATGTTACCGTATGTAGTAAAGCCACGATGACTAGGGATAGCTCCCCAATGGTTGAATCAAGCATTTGTGGATGAGATACTTCGGGTCGCTTGCCTTATACCTTCGACGCGGCTAAGGTTTCACCTCTCAAGCAATCATCCACACGCATTAGGGATGCTCACCACTCTTATCTCTCGGATTGACGAGGTGGTCCTCTGTATCAGTATAAAAAGGCACTCCAGTGAACGAGACATCTCCCGCACTGTGACATCCGTAAAGAATAGAATGAACATAACCTACCCTTCGCATACATGAGTATGTATCTTCAATATCACTCTAAAGACCAAGTGTGCCCCCTCTACGACAATTACCAAGTTTGCGATGGCTCAACTTCATGGCTTCCATTGAGAAACACTATCAACCAACTTCATCCTCAAAAGAGAATAATAACAATAACAATAAAAAATGATAGTCGGACCTACCGAGCCCACTTGGTATTATTAGAAAATATGAGGCTTGTAGGCTAAAGTTAAGGATTCTTCAGGCTGCCTCACCATTTAGGGGACTCGAGTTCCGACTAGTCTTAGGGCTTTAACCATGGCGTGTGATTCATCGCAGGGTATACCATAGCCACCAATTGAAGAACCATGACACATGCCCCAAAAAATATTAATAGATACCAACTGGAGCCCCTATGATATGATTCCTAAGGGCACATGCCAAGTAGGTTTCAAACCTTTCGATTAACGAGCCTAAGGGCTTTAGTCACTTGTCCAAGTCTAAGCTATGCCCCATAGTCCAATCATTCTATAAAAAGTATTCTTAAGGCATACATTGAGATCCTCTAATTCAAATGACCTTGAACCATCTCCATGCTACCAAAGAACTCCCATCAACTCACCAACGACCATTCATATTTGTAACAAGTGATTTATTTCCAAGGCCTACTACACTTTTTCTTCTTATGCAAAAGTATTAATGATTTCAAATTGTACTATAGCACAACACATGAGTAACCAAGAAGCTCACGAAGACATAACCCTTAACTCATTTCAACAATTACATTTTTCGCACTGTCTTAACAAGTCGTGTGTACATATTGATATTTCCTACCATAGTTATCAAAATCTTACGATTTACGATTCAATTCATGATTCGATTCACGATATATACGTAAATCAATACGAATCTATAGGTGAATCTATTTTGTAATAAAATCGTAATGAATCTTACAATTTACGATACGATTTACGAGTCCATTCACTATTTACGATTCATATGATTTTTTAAATTAACATATTCAACAAATTTTGAACTTCTATTTATCACTTTTTTATTATAAAAATACTATAACACAACTTAGTGTGTTTATTGTAAAAATACGATATTATCAGGCAAAATGTGTTGCTCATTTGGTGATTCGAGAATAGAATAAGAATAAACCAAATCCGATAGGTTCTTTAACCCTTTTTTTTCATTTATCTTTTACGTAAAAATGTCAAAGCACATTTTTTAAGGATTTAAAAGATGATAATGACACTTTCAATAAATTTGTTATTGCTATTTTGGTGAATCAATCATAGTTTAATATGATATAGGTTAGATTATTTAGACTAGATGATTACACAATATTTTTTTAAATTTTTTTGTTATCAATAAGCATACAAGACATTTTTTAAATTATATTATGTATAATCTAAACAGTTTTCATCATCTCTCTTTTATTATTTTATCTCTTTGAGATTTTTTAGTCCATTTTATGAATTTCAAAAAAATATATATACTAGGACTTTTAAGAAATCTTAGTTTGTGTTTCGATTAACTTTTTTTCTAAATTTTTTGGCTTTTTGTCTTTTTTTATAAAAAAATAAATGTAAAAAGATGTAAAAAAAGCCATCTTAGGCCAAACTAATAAGCTTTTTTAAAGACTTTTAAGCAAAAAATTTCTAAAAAAAGCTAGGCCAAACATAGGCTTGAGCCAAAATATCTTGTGATAAAGGTAAAAATCTTCCCTATAAGATTATGTGATCATGTTCTTATTGTATATTTTGTGCCAATATTAGTTTTATTTATTTTATTTCATACATATGAAGTATTTGACATCATATTTGTAGTTTATGCTAGATCTTACGATTCTCGATTCGCAAAATCAAGATTTTAATTCACGATTTGACAATTATATTTCCCAATTAAATGGAACTTGTCTATTTCAATAATGGGTATTGGTGGATTTTATATAAGGGTAAAAATGCAATTTGTCTATCTTAATCATCATCTCCATATTAATATCCACTCGTTTTCAAAAGAGAAAAAACAAATATTGTACAAGTATATAACCAAGTATTTTATATCCACACTTCTATTCATTGAATTTCAAATTCACTTCTATATCCGATGATATTTCATATGCGTCTATTTATATTCGGACAATCAACCAGCCCCTAGAAGTTATAGTACACACAATTCGAGTGGATGATATAAATTTTTTCTAATATTTTAACAGATATGGAGTGAGAGGATAATATTTGCTAAAAGTAGAGGGCTGAAAAGTGTGAGTAGAGATGAGAGAAAGAGAGATGGTGGTTATGGAACTATTGAAATTAAATGGCCATTTTTTGAAATTTTAAAAATAAAAACTTACAAGGAATAAAAATTACGACTCAGTTCAATAGGCTAAGTCGAAATGGTTTTTTTTAAATACTAATAATACACACACACACACACACATATATATATATATATATTGGTTGTTGAGATAAATCATTATTTTATTTTAAAACCATATGGTGTTGGAATGAAATGTTTATTTTGAAACCATTTAGTTTTGAAGCAAATATGTACTCCAACATTTTGTTACAATAATCATCTATTAGAGTGGCCATTTTTAATTTCATAACTTATACCAGCAATAAAAAATATATATATATATATATATACAAAGCAGGAATGATTGTTTTACGTTGCTCATTCCTGCATACCAACCACCAACCATAGCCTAATAAATATGTTTTTCAAGTTTTAATCGAATTAAGAATTAGTTTTCTACATTTTCAGATTTTCTCATAAATGAAATAGGGTGTTTCTACCCTCAAACCTTTTAGCTCGCACGCTGCTGGCAGTGTTAGCTTACGCTACGATGGTTGGAGATAACTTTCTTCTTGAGACAAAACGTAATTTCCATGCATTTCTCAGATATTATCTCGAGAAAAAAAAGGAGGGTTTATGTCCCCTCACCTTGTCGGCAATGTCGAGCAATTCCGCGGCAGTGGCAACGTCAGCAGCCAAACACAAATTAGTCTCCTTCTGCACCATTACCTCAAGCAACCTCTTTCCAGTTGGATTCTTTGCTATCTTCGCCCTCTCTCCGTACGGAATACGACTCCTAGCCGCCGCTGCCGGCGGCGGAGACGGCACCGCAACCTTTCGATTTTCGTCGAGGAACTTCAACACCAAAGCCTCCGTTTCCTCCGAGACCCTGTCCTTCTCCTTCAGAATCCTCACCATTTCGCTCAGCCTCACCATGGAGTGCAGTGTAATCCCGCTCTGGGCTAGGTTCTCCCTTCCGCCCTGCTCTCGGTCAATCATAACCACCACGTCGGTGACCCTCATCCCCGCCGCCCGGAGCGGAGCGGCGGTCTCGAGGACTGAAGCGCCGCTGGTGACGAGGTCCTCGATGATGAGGCAGATCTGGCCGTCCCTGAAGACGCCCTCGATGGCCTTGGCGGTGCCGTAGTCCTTGACCTCTTTGCGACGCATGACCATGGGGACATCGGAGGCGGTGGATATGCAGGTGGCAATGGGAAGGGCGGTGTAGGGGACTCCACAGACGAGGTTGTAGGGTGTGGTTGGGGGGAGGGAGGAGATGAGGGTTTGGGAGATTTGGCGGAGGAGGGCCGGGTAGGAGACGATAAGGCGGAGGTCGATGTAGATAGGGGATGAAATGCCGGATTTGAGTTTGAAGTTGCCGAACTTCACGGCGGAGATATCATGGAGTTGCAGAATCAGAGACTCCATAGTTGGCGACGCCATCTGTCACTCTCACTCTCACTCTCACTCTCTCTCTCTCTCACTATCTCAGACAACTGAGATCTCCAGGAGAAGTGGCGAGTGTAGCAAGAGGGGTTTTTTTTCCTGGTTGGGCTGTTGCACAAGGTGTTTCCGGGCCTACCTCGTTGACATAAACCGGGTAACTGGCATAAAAAATTGGGGATTTCACACGAAAGTTAAAAAAATAAATAAAATAAAAAATAAAAAATAAAAATTTTACCGTAAAAGTTTAATAAATAAAAATTTTAACTTGTAAAGTTTAATTACGTGATTTTTTTTAAAAATATTTAATAAATAAATAAATTTATCTATTTTGTATATTTATATATTTATGCATAACATATAAATTTATTTACATTTTTATACATGCTTATAATAAGATAAATAAATTTATCTATTTGCATATCAAACAGATAATGTAAATAAATAAATTTATCTATTTGCATATCAAACAGATAATGTAAATAAATAAATTTATCTGTTTGTGTTAAGAATAAATTTGTTTATATATATATATATATTAATTACTAATTAAGAAGAATTCTTATGCCTTTGATGACCATTAAAAGTTTTTTTTTCATAAGTTCAATTACAAAATCATTGTGTTTTTAGGATATTTTTGTCTTAAAAAAACTCACACGCATTAATAAAGGATCTATTGCTGAAAATATTTTATGAGAATAAACTTTACTCATTAAAAAATATTATACTAAATTAAAATTAATAAACTATCTATAAATTGGATTATTTAGTAATTTTTCGTAAAAAATTATAGGGTGTGTTAAAAGTTAAAGTATTTTGCAACATACAACCAAAAATTTAGATAATTTGTAATTTAAGAACATCTATACCAGTGATTTTTGGGATTTTATATATATATTGTACTGCATTTTTCTTCTATTTATATAGTTATTTCATGCACCTGAAACAATGCAATTCATCTCCTTTAACGGGCAAAGAAAACAAAATAAAAAAACAAAATTTATAGGTGTTGTTTGGTAACGTTTATATTTTTTATTTTTATTTTTAAATTTTTCGTAAACTATAAATAAAAACATATTTGGTAATTATTTTTATTTTCAAAAAACTGTAAACAGTTTTCAAAATTTATAAAATTTTAAGAAACAGAAAAAATGTGTTTTCACTTGTTTTGTAAACAAATTTTGATTGTATTCATTTGTAACCTCCAACTACCACTTTTTAAATATTTAGTTACCAAACATGTTTTTATTTTTATTTTTTTATAAAAATAAATAAAAATATTATTTTTATTTTTTGTAAACAAAAAATAAAAAACTGTAAACCTTACTATCATATTTATTTCAACCACTAAATTGTTTGTGGTTAGACAATTATTTCTATAACACTCTCCAGTTATATTCATACACTAAGAAATGTCTTGTTAAAATCTTACGAAAAAAAATCATATGGAATAAAAATATTCGGTAAAAAAAGAGTACAATATTTCGATGTCCAAGATAATAGTGAGGGATGTCCTTAGATTGTCCCATTAAAATTTTGCTAAGAAAAAATTCACTAGGAAATACCATTAGACAAAGAAAAAGTAGTACAATCTCTAACTTTACTTTTAGCAATTGTCTACCCCTCAATTTCACACGATAGATTTTTGAGTTGATGCATTCCAATATCTATACTTTCTTAAATGTTGCAGTCAGTAATACCTTTGTAAATAAATCTACCAAATTATTGTTTGATCGTATCTGTTAACTATCAATATCACCACTCTTCTGAAGCTCGTAAGTATAAAAGAATTTCAAAAAAATATGCTTTGTTCGGTCAGATTTGATATATTTTCTTTTAATCTATATAATACATGTTGCATTATCTTCATACAATATTGTTAAAATAGTATTAATAGAGAAAAACCTATATTTTTCCTAACATATTGAATCATTGATCGTAACCAAATAAACTCTTAATTTGTTTCATGAAATGCCAATATTTCAGAGTAATTTGACTAATTTGTCATTAAAATTTGTTTTACCAATCACCATAATATACTTATATCACCATAAGTAAATGCATACCTTATTTACGATCGAGCTTTATATAAATCGAAAAAATAGCTGACATCTGCATATCCAATAAGTCGTTGTCATGATCCATTCGAATATAACAAACCCAAATTTATTGTTTCTTAAACATACCGTAATATGTGTTTGATGCCATTCCAATGTCTTCGAGTTGGTTCAGAACTATATCTTGCTAATAAGTTATAACACCCCGACCCTTCTCGTGGCAATAATATTGTCCGCTTTGAGAAAAACCCTCACTGTTTTGTTTTTCCAAGGGGTCACCCATCCTTGCACTGCTCCCGCCCAAGCACGCTTAACTGCGGAGTACTGCTAGGTCTCTACCACCTAGAAAAAGGTATCGTTGCTATGCAGGGTCCAAGATTATTTCTTTATAACCTAGAAACTCCCTCTCCCTTTTCGATGTGAGATACCAAGATATTACAATTCACCCCTTAGAGCTGCACGTCCTTGTGCAGTAGCTTGCCAGCTCTAGTAGCCTACCAATCCTTTATTGACCCTCCCACTCAGTAGCCCGCCCACATGTTACGCGAGACGGTAGGGGTCCACACTTGGATGTGAGGAGAGTCAGCTTTGATACCATCTGTAACACCTTGATCCTTCTCGCGGAAACGATATTGTCCGCTTTGGGAAAAGCTCTCACGGTTTTGTTCTTCCCAGAGAGTCATCCATCATTGTATTGCTCCCGCCCAAACACGCTTAACTGCGAAATTCTGTTAGGGTCTCTACCACCTGAGAAAATGCCTCGTTACTATGTAGGGTCCAAGATTTTTCTTTTACAATCCAAGAACTCCATCTTCCTTTTCGATGTGAAATACTAGGATATCACATAAGTTGAGAGAGAATGCTATATTAGGTCTTGTGCAATTTGTAAGATACATAAGAGCATCAATTGTACTTAGATATGGTACTTCAAAACTAAGAAGTGTTTCACCATTTTCTTCAGGATGAAATAGATTCTTATTTATATCAAGTGATTGAACAACCATAGGAGTGCTCATTGAGTAAGCTTTATTCATAGAAAAATATTTCAAAACTTTTCTTGTATATGTTGACTAATGTACAAAAATCCCCATGGATAGATGTTCAATTTGTATTCCCAAATAAAATTTTGTTTTGCCAATATCTTTTAACTCAAATTCATTCTTTATACACTCAGGCAATTCATCTCAACTCTTCTAGAGTTCTCAACTAGATTCAAATCATCTACATATACATCGATAATAGCAAAACTGGATTCTGACTTCTTAATAAAGATGCAAGGACAAAGTGGATCATTGTCATATCCCTCTTTAATCAGATATTCACTAAGTCAATTGTACCACATATGCCCAGATTGCTTTAACCCGTATAATGGTCGTTGTAATTTCATTAAATAAACACTTCGAAGTTTTAAATGCATACTTTAGGCATCTAATATCCTTCAGGAATTTGCCTGTAAATATCAGCATCAAGGGATCTATATAAATATACAGTAACCACGTCCATGAGATACATATATAAACTTTTTATAACTACAAAATCAATTAAAATCTAAATGTGATTGCATCCATGATGGATGCATATGTTTCCTCATAATTAATTCCAGATCTTTATGAAAAACCTTGTGCAACCAGTTGCGCTTTGTATCTTACAATTTTATATTTTTCATTGTGTTTTTGTACAAATATCCATTTATATGTGGTTTGGACTACAAGTTCAAATACTTCACGTTTTGCTAAAGCGTTAGCTCTGTCTAAATTGGTTCTTTCCACAATGCCCAATCATTTCTACATTGATGTTCTTTGACAATTTATGACTCAGTTTCATCATTACATCTAGTAATGATAAGAGAAACTTTAAATGAGAATATATTATCGACAATTATTTTAATTCCATCCCATACTTCTCCCGTACTCATATAATGTATTGAGATCTCATTAGTTTTCAATATATGTTCCTCTTCAAGAGAAAACTCATTAGAAATCTTCTTTTTATGAGGTTCCACTTCTGGGTTATTTGTTTTGAGAATTGTTTGGGCCGAAATATGAATCTTAAAAGATGGAACAAAATCCCACAATAGGTGGCAGCTGGAGTTGAAATTGTTGAAGGTGGTTACAGATTAGGTTCCAAGTGATAGTGTTTAAAAGTAATTTAAACAAGACACATGACACTAGAGAACAACATGAAATCATAGCTTGTTAAGAGGCTGGAGAGATAAAGAGAACCGATTGTAAGTTAATAGGAATATCCAACACATGTCATCACTAGAAGTAGTCAAGAAGGATCACTAGTTATTTGAGGAAAGAGTGGAGCTAATGGTTATAGATTTGGTTATAAAACCAAATGACGCCGAAATAACAAAGACACATATCAAACACATTAGAGCCCTGAGCTTATTTCAATTTCATATCTTGTAATTACATATCTTTCTGTTCCTAGTTAAAATCCATTAATTTAGTTTTATTTTTATTTTAGTTTGCAGGATTAGATTTAATTTTCGTTCTTATTCAAATTAGCATTAGCCGTTGTTTTAATTTGTACTTATTTTAATTCCAATACAAAGCTATTTCAAATTCAATTTTAATTTCTATTCATTCGTCCAGTAAGTTTCATTCATTTTAATTCAAAAGGCACTTGAAAATCGTTTGAAGTCCTCTTTATTAAGGTAAATGCCAAACCTATAGCCTTATTGCTTCAAGTTATATGCAATTCAACCTGGTTCGGAGTTAAGCTTAGCACAGTATAAACACATTTGGACATATTTGTCTTAGAACTTTAGCACCATATCATTAAGTCCTGAACGATCTTCAACAGTGCGAACACCAACAATATTTTGGCACGCCCGATGGGACCCAAGTGTCAGCAAGAAGCACAATGGTTGGGAGAGGTCAAGGAAAGGCTGTCATGGGTTAAAATGTATGAAATTCTTCATCGAAAGGTTCTGATGAAGAGACGAAGCACTCACAGAGCCTAGCTGACACTTTGAATGAGTATTTTCAAGAATCCAATAAAAGTTATCCCAATCCTTGACGGCTCCAATACACGATCTAACCCAGACGATTAAACAAATTATGACTCTAATCAATGAAAAGGTGATAATGTCAATCTTTACAGGACATAGTGGGGTAGTAAACTAACAAACGGTGGGACAACCTCTTCTAATTTCTCAAATGCCTCAATTTTCTCATCTAGGATCATCTTCTAATAGCTTGACACTCGGGCGGCATAACGGAGACCAATTGGGACCCTTGGGAAACGCAGGTTGAATGAAGGAAATAGCAATAATCAATGATTTCTATGCTGTGGCCAGTGCAGAGATACAATACAACCCTAAGGTAGTAGTCGCTGAAATCATTAGTAAGAAGCCCTATGTTTGCAAGGCTTTTATTAAGGTCGAACTAACAAAGTCTCAAGACTCTTTACATTACTAAAGATTACTAGGAACTAAACATTTGATATTGTATGAGCAGATCATATCTTTGACCATTTGTTTGCAGAAAAGATGTTTAGATTCTCGGTAGGCCACAAGATTTCATCTACAGAAGAGCTCAGAAACAAGGAATACTATAAGTACCATAACTCTTGGAATCATTATACTAATAACTGTATTACTTTTAGAAATGATATACATGATAAGATAGATAAGGGTGAGTTTAAGTTTCCCGAGTTGGAAATGACTACGATGGGAGAGGATATAGATCCTTTTCTAGAACAATTGACAACCAATATGGTTGTAGTTGATTTGAAAGGATTTCCCAGAATAGAAACTAAGAGGAAAGAAGATACCAGTAGCACAATCTAGCAAGAGGAAGGCGATTCCAAGACAATCCCATTCCAAGATGTTTGGTGGAATCAGGAAATAATTGGTACAGGAAGAAAGAGAAGATGCTCACAGGAACACCACATTTGCAAAGAATGTGGACGAAAGGAAGCGGAAGATAGTCAAACGAAAGAAGAAAATCAACTTAAAAGGCCAGTAGTAAAAAAAGAGAGACAGCTAGTTTTTTAATGCCTTTAGGTCCCGGGGAGTAGGCTGCCAATCCTTCAAAGTTGTGCTAAACAAAAAAGACTATGAACAATGAGACCATCGTTGTTGCCACCAGGACAATAGGTAAGAGTTGCACACTCAAAGTTTCCTCAACATGAGAGAGTTCCATCCAGGTCACAGAAGCGGAGAATGAAAAGGGTGAGACAAGCTGATCGAAGGACTAAGGAAACATAGTTAATCAAGGAGCAACTATACAAAAGGAGAAGGAAGACTGGTCAATTTCAACAGAACTAGATAATAGAGTATAGACCAAAAAATATTCAAGAATTATTACCTGGGAAGATTCACAGCTAGCCAAGTTCCAATGGAATGGTTCAGATAAATAAAGGAAAAGAACCTATGATTTGTAACACGGTGTTTGTCCTACATAAAGATTTCATGGCGAAAGAAGGTCATCATTCTTCCATGGAAGGAGATGTTGAGGAACCAAAAAGTACGGTGGAAATTTTACCAAAATCTAATAAGATAGAGCAAGATCTAGTTCTAATACTAAAGACACTAGAAAGTGCACTAGCACATAGTGTTGTTTTTGAAAAACCATCAAAGAAGGTGGCACAGCATATCCGGTCTTTGTACATAGCGGGACATCTCAATGGGATACTAGTTAACAGGCTTTTAGTAGACAACGGCTCTACAGCAAACTTGATGCCTAGGACCATGCATGCTCAGTATGCTTGGTAAAACTGAACAAGACATACTACCATTCAATGCAAATATTTCAGATTTCGCTAGAGGGATCACATCATCCTAAGGTATCATCGTCGCCAATCTCACTGTGGGAAGTAAGACCTTAACTGTGAAATTAGGTCCCATATTAATTGATGTAATAAAATATTTACATGATTAGTTACCTGTGTGGTATTATATTTGGGCATGCGTGCTCATTAT
>JAOTRH010448529.1:0-31073 GCA_034768845.1 Heliamphora exappendiculata | reverse complement strand
TGGGCGTGGGGAATTTACGACCGTAGGATGGCGTTGATTTTAGGCGGGAATATAATCTCTACCCTTGGTTCAAAAAATATGTGTGAGCCATTTTCCGCCATGTTTTATTAAATAGATGCTTGCACCCCATAATAACATGCTTGCACTTATTTTTTTTCTTTTTTTTACAGGAACATAAAAAATAAAATGAAATAAAGAAGACCTCTTCCATATGATCCTCATACCAATGAAATCAGTCATGGTAAATGTAACACTTGCTGTGTTGTTTTGTGATTGCATCATTTAAATACTCGCAGAGAATAACAAGGCCAAAAAATGTATCATTGGGTATTCATGTATCAGTTTGGGTGTGTTTGTTATGGTTTTTTTGGGGACTCAAGATTGTGTAGCGTTGCCATTTTTCTCAAGTGATATATTTTATCAACTGATGAAATACATGAAAGGTGTTCTGTGATTGAAATGCATCATTTGTTTGTTTGAGGACTTTTGGTTTGAAATGCATCATTTTCTCCCGTTGATAAATGGTTCAGTGGGTGCTCATATTGCTAATAATTATTTTCAAAAGTCACTAGATGTGAGACCCTGACCCATTTTAATTTTTGCAAGGTGTCAACGTGTTGTTATTTATTTTTGTGATGGCATGTTTATATGTGTTTTTATGTATGATCGGGCTTAGCAATGCATGTGGGGTTGGTTCTTAGGGTCGTTGGGCATTGTGATACGATTTTCAAAAAAGCAATTTTTGGCGGGCCTATAATATCTATCCTTAGATAATTTCAAACAAAATTTTCTCTCTCAACCTTTTTCAACCCTAGAATGCTCTGCCTTCTCTCTAGTCTTTGGGCGGGGCCAGAGCTCAATTTTCGATGATCAGACAGTAAATCCTTAGTATCCTCGTGGTGGGCTACGCTTTCATTCGAACATAATTTCGTTCCGCCGAAGTCTATTTTTGCATATGGTTCGAGGCGTCGAGTTTTTGACTCATCAAGGTAGGATCCTAGACTCTCATGTTTTATAAAGGTGCAATGTGAAATCTTGTGTGTTTTTACCGTATGGAAATGCATGAAAAATTAGTTTATGTTTTGAAAAGTCAGGTTTTGGTTTAAAATCGCTTTTAGTTGGATGTAATCAGGTTTTGAGTGTTCCTTTCGAGATTTCGTGGTAGTTTTGGGTTTGAGTATGTCCGAGGGTGTCGAAAGGGAGTTTGGATGCTTCGATTTGGGGTTGGGATGGCTGGATCCGTAGCTCGGGTTAGGTTTTTGTCATGGGTCAATCGACTGACCTAGGTGGTTTAGTCGATTGGGTCGAAAATAAGCTTGTTCAGTCGACTGGGTTTGGGGGTTCAGTCAACTGAGTTGGTTCTGTGTTAGGTTTTCGGTTTTCAGTAGCTTTTCAGTCGACTGAATTATGGGGTTCAGTTGACTAGAGTGTTGTTGGGGTTGTTTGGTTGTTTTAGGAAGTCGCGTTGTGGCAGTGGGGTTTTGTTTGTGCTTTGTGGTCATCCTTGGGGGTGATGTGGGTTAGTTTATCGTGGTGTTTAGACATTGTTGGGTGTGTGGCATGTTTGGGTCTTTGATTCTTTTCAAAAGGGTGGATTTTGAAAACGTCAATGTTTTGAGATATCGTTGTGGAAGGTTTAGTGTTGGCCGTCGGGCTAGGTTTGGTTTTGTAAGTTGTTAATTGTCCATGGAGGTGGATGTCAGTTTTGTGGCACGTGATATCGTGACGGATTATGTAGCAAGTGGTGTCGTTATGTGGAGTTTATATATGGTTTCATGCTTTTAAAACTCTAGTGTTGCTCATGCATGTTGTAGGACAGATAGGTGATCTTGTTGTATCTAAAACTCTGGTTTTATTTCTACATGTGTTGCATGGGTCGCGTGTGTAGCTGTGACGTCTGGGCTTCATGTTTTAGAACTCTAGTTTTATTTATGCATAAGTGTATAGAGTACAAGCGATGGAAATGTGATTCTGTGAATGTTAACTCTGGTTAATAGTGCTTTAGTTGGGGCTGAGGTCCCCTAGTGAAAGTTTGAGAAGGTGCATTAGTTGGGGCTGAAGTCCCTTGGTGAAAGTCCGAGAAGGTGCATTAGTTGGCGTTGAGGTCCCTCAGAGAAAGTCCAAGAAGGTACATTAGTTGAGGCTGAGGTCCCTTGGTGAAAGTCCGAGAAGGTACATTAGTTGGGGCTGCGGTCCCTCGGTAAAAGCTCGAGAAGGTACATGGATTGCCTGTGAAGCATTGTATGTTTTCAAACCATTTTCAAGGTTCGTGTAAGCTGCGATATAAAATCGTTTTCAAACCATTTTTGGGGCTCCTGTGAGTCAAAAACTGCACATTATTTTCCTTGCATGTTTAGCTTTAAACACATGTTTGTCTAGTTTCTATTGAGCTGTGGCTCACAGTGTGGGATTTGAAATGTTTTTCAGGTACCGGTCATGCAGGTTGATTTAGAGGTGCCGAAGGGGCGAAAGATCTGTAGTCTTCTTGTTTTTGTTCTTTTTGGACCATGTATTATTTTACATGCTTTTCGGTGTTGGAACCGTGCATGTAGACATTTTGACGATTATATATGAAATGCATGTATGTTTTATTTGAGAGTAGAACATCGGGTTAGGTCTTACCTTTCGGTTCTTTTTGGTTATTAGTGGGTATTTCATGTGGCCTGGAATTTGGGGTGTGACAACTTAGTATCAGAGCTCTGGGTTTGAATACCTAAGAGCTGTGGGAAGAGGGTGCATCACCGTATAAGGTTGATTACGTATGCTTGACTGCCTGTGTTTAGATGTTTTGATAGTGTGAGCATGATAGTATGTTGAATGTGTAAATGTTATGTATATATGAGCATGGGGGTTGAACTTTAGAATTGATTAGTCTTGCCTTCGGGAGTTTGGATTAACAAGCTTAGAAGCCGAGTTAGAAATGAGTTTGGCCGATGTTTTTTCTAGCAAGGAATCTAAGCAGGTTATCTAAATTGACGCGTCACTCTTGTCGGTTCTCGTCGGTATGTGACATTATTTAGCATAAACCTATGTGACTATGTGTTAGCGTGTTTATGTTCATGCGATGTATTGTGTCTTATGTTATGTTTTCCTTTCATATAGTTGTGATGTCTGTGAGGAGAGGACGAGCCGTGGTTGAGGCTGTAGTCATGTTTTTGGCTAAGGGGATGTGCCTATCCCTGATGCTGGGGATGCAACAAGGACCTGTTGATGTCTCCTCCCCAAGGACTTGTTGACGCGGTAGGGTTACTCCGTGCACTTGTTGACTCTATTGGTTAGCTAGTTGAGACCTCTAGTGGAGAGAGAGAGAGGGAACCCGTGCCAAGGGCAACAGCAGTGGTGCGAGAGTTCAGACGTATAGATCCACCTACTTTTGCTAGGGATCCTGATCCTACTATAGCAACAGAGTGGTTGAAATTGGTGACCCAGATCTTTGACACATTGCAGATAGTTGAGGACGAGTTATGAGTTTCTTTTGTCACTTTTCAGTTGATAGGTAATGCTCACGAGTGGTGAAAATATGCCCGAAATACTGTGGAGGGCACGTGGGCAGCTTTCACAGGGGTTTTTCTGGAGAAATACTTCTCGGCTTCTTCGAGGGATTTGTATAGAGAGGAGTTCTATGCTCTTACCCAGGGGGTGATGAGTATTGCCCAGTATGAGGCCAGATTTACTAGCCTGTCTCGTTTAGCATCGAAGATCGTGGTGACAAACGAGTTACGTTCGAGAAGGTTTGAGCGGGGTTTAAGACCGGCGATCAGGGAGCGAATGGCTAGTATGGGGCAGCGTGTTTTTATAGAGCTAATAGAGTCTGTAGCAAAGATCGAGAACACCTTGAGTGAGACCCGTGGACCTAGGGAGATCATAGCACAGTAGAGCGGAGCAGAACGCCGTCTGCTGGGCGCTTCAGCAAGAGGCAGAGGTCCTCAGGCCCTGGTTTCCATCTATCTGGATTACCACAACAGTTTTCTGCACCAGCACCATCAGTGTCTTCATCTGGGAGGTCAGAGCAGAGGGAGTTGATTTGCTATCAGTGTAGGCAACCGGGGCATCGTGCGGTGGATTGCCCACAGCCGAGGCAGTCCCAAGGTTCATGGGTTCAGTCACAGGGGAGGGAGCTATAGGTTTGTTATGGATGTGGCCAGCCAGGACATATTCACAGGAACTGCCCTCATGAAGGCAATGTACTGGGCATGGCAAGTACGCCGTGAGTTCGTCTATGTAGGGTCAACTAGATTATCGACAGCAGCATCCTGCAGTTTAAACTTTTGGGGTTGCAGATAGGGGTACTCCAGTTCAGTCGGTACGGCATCCGACAGTGCCGGGCTATGGTGGACAGACCAGGATGACTCAGGGCAGAGTGTATGCCCTCATAGCTCCCAGTTCTTCAAAGGCACCAGTTGTGCCTGATGATGCAGTTACTCCTCCAGTGAGCAGAGGTACTTTTTGGGTGTGCAGACTTTGGGCAAGTGTTCTTATTGACACGGGAGCATCGTGTTTCTTCATTTCATTTGTTTGGGAGCTGGTGATGGACTCCGTGGGTGATGTGCTTTTTTGAGACATTAGTTGGTGAGGATGTGAGGTTGGGATGAGTTGTAGATCTCGTGTCGTTGAGGTAGTTAGCCATTGTTTAGAATGTATAACCTTGTTTGACTGTATCCTAGGAGTGGTTTGGTTGACCATCTTTTGTACCTGTGTTGATTGCGATCGACTGGGTTTTTTTCTTCTAACCTTGTGTTGAATTTTCGGGCGGGCCTATAAATATCTATCCTTAGATATTTTCAAACAAAATTTCCTCTCTTAACCTTTTTTAACCGTAGAAAGCTCTGTTTTCTCTCTAGTTTTTAGGGGGCCTAGGGCTCAGTTTTCAGCAATCAGACATTAGATCCTTTGTATTTTCGTGGTGGGCTATGCTTTCATCCGGACAGAATTTTGTTCTGACAAAGTTCGTTTTTACACGTGGTTTGAGGCGTTAAGTTTTTGACTTACGGAGGCACGATCCTAGACTCTTATGTCTTATAAGGGTGCTACGTGAAATCTTGTGTTTTTTTACCGTATGAAAATGCATGAAAAAACAGTTTATGTTTTGAAAAGTCGAGTTTTGGTTTAAAATCGTTTTTGGTTGTTTTCGGTTGGATGAAATCATGTTTTGAGTGTTTCTTTCAAGGTTTCATGGTAATTTTGGGTTTGGGTATATCTAAGGGTGTAGAAAGGGAGTTTGGATGGATGGATCAATAGCTCGGGTTAGGTTTTCGTCGTGGGTCAGTCGACTGGGTCGATAGTAAGCTTGTTCAGTCAACTGGGTTTGGGGGTTCAGTCGACTGAGTTGGTTCTGTGTTGGGTTTTTGGTTTCTAGTAACTTTTCAGTTAATTAAATTATGGGATTTAGTCGACTGAAGTGCTGTTGGGGCTGTTTGGTTGTTTTAGGCGGTCGTGTTGTGGCAGTAGGGTTTTATTTGTGCTTTGTGGTCATCCTTGAGGGTGATGTAGATTATTTTATCGTTGTGTTTAGACATCGTTGGGTGTGTGGCGTGTTTGGGTCTTTGATTCTTTTCAAAAGGGTGGGTTTTGAAAATATCAATGTTTTAAGAAATTGTTGTGGAAGGTTTGGTGTTGGCCGTTGGGCTAGGTTAGGTTTTGTAGGTTATTGGTTGTCTGTGGAGGTGGATGTCGATTTTGTGGCACGTGATATCGTGACAGATTATGTGGCGAGTGGCGTCGTTATGTGGAGTCTATATGTGGTTTTATGCTTTTAAAACTCTAGTGTTTCTCATGCATGTTGTAGGACAGATAGGTGATCTTGTTGTATCTAAAACTCTAGTTTTATTTCTGCATGTGTTGCGTGGGTCGTATGTGTAGCATGTGACGTAGTGTTGGTGATGGGTTTCATGCTTGAGAACTCTGGTTTTATTTATGCATAAGCGTATGGAGTATAAGCGATGGAAATGTGATCCTATGAATGTTAACTATGGTTAACAGTGCATTAGTTGGGGCTGTGGTCCCTCGGTAAAAGTCCGAGAATGTGCATTAATTGGGGTTGCGGTCCCTCGGTGAACTGCCTGTGCAGCATTGTATGTTTTCAAACTGTTTTCAAGGCTCCTGTAAGCCGCAATATAAAATTGTTTTTAAACTTTTTTCGGGGCTCCTGTGAGTCAAAAACTGCACATTATTTTTCTAGCATGTTTAGCTTTTAATACATGTTTGTCTAGTTTCTGCTAAGCTCTGGCTCACGGTGTGGGATTTTAAATATTTTCAGGTATCGGTTACGCATGTTGATTCGGAAGTGCCGGAGGGGCGAGAGATCTGTAGTCTTCCTTTTTTTTGTTCTTTTTGGACCATGTATTATTTTACATGTTTTTCGGTGTTGGAACCATGTATGTAGACCTTTTAACGATTATATACGAGATACATGTATGTTTTATCTGATAGTAGAACATCGGGTCGGGTCTTACCTTTCGGTTCTGTTTGGTTGTTGGTGGGTATTTAATGTGCCATGGAGTTTGGGGCGTGACACTAGAAGCGTGTTTATATTCCCCTGATATAATTATTATTTTTTACTTGACTGATAAATGCATCCTTTATGGAGAAAAGCATCCCTAGATATGCGTCATTTTTCTGAAATGTATCAGTTAGTTTTCACTAGAAATGCATGATATTAGGGGAAACCAATATAGGGCCTAGCTTTATAAGGGGAAACCAACATAGGGCCTTGTTTTATAAAGTGCTAGAAGTTTGAGCACACAATGCATTGTGCTCGATTAAAAATTTAATTGATTTAAATTTAAAATATAGTAAAATAAAACAAGAAAAGAAAAAAAGAGTGGGTAGTTATGTAAGTACTAATTTTTGTACAGGTGTTTCCTAATGCCCTTTAATTTTTAAAAATCTTGAACTGTAAGAATTGGGGCATTTAAGGAAGAAAAGTTGCGCCAATCTTGAGATACCAAATGAGGTGTGTACTTATAATAGTATATACAGATGATTGAGAAAAATGAAGAATGACTGCAGAGGATGTTGTTCACGGCAAATGAAATGCATTCTGAAAAAACGGGGGAGCAGTCCATTTACACACAAATTTGTTAAGTACATCCACTTATTTCTAAATGTAAAATCATTCATGCATTGTGTACAAGTGTTACAATGCATTGTTTATAAATTATTTTTTTGAAATGTATCGTCTGTTTTCACTAGAAATGCATTATTTAAAATTGTTGATAAATGTGTCACTTTGCATCCTCTTATTGAAAGAGTTAGCTTGTGACATATTTATCAGTAGGTTAACTACTGTTGATAAATATATCAGTCTGCTTTCATTGTTTTCAAATGTATCCCTTGCATCATTTAATTGATCGAATGGGTCATTAACATATGTATCAGTCTACTTTCATTGTTTTCAAATGTATCACTTGCATCATTTTTGACATACTTCGAAAATGATTTTTTTGTTACCATTGATAAATGAGCTATCCATACGCTGTGACGCACTCTTAATGACTTGTGTATAATTAATGTATTGTAGGAATGGTTAGAAAAGGAAAGGCCGATAAACCTTTGGGTGCAAAGCAGGAGAGGGATCATCATCAACGTCAAAAGGCACAACAATTGTTGAGAAAACATTAAGGCAGCTAAACTACCGCTCTAACATAATATCAGTCATTCGATTTCTGAGGAGCATACAATTGGGAGACGCACACCTTATCCTCCTTAAAAAAACACCATTTTGGGCTCCTGTCAATACTCTTGAACACAATAACTGCATTAGCTTCAGGATCGAGATACTCCATAATTTCCTCAACGATATCAGAAGGACTGTTGAGCTAGGTGATGCATGAAGATATGTACAAAGTTTGCTACGACATTGACGGAACGATGCTATTTTTTGCTTTTTTCGTTTGAAATGTATAACTTTTACGATTGTAGTGACTCTAAAAATGATTGAATTGTGATGAGTTGTAATGGTTTGTAATGGGTTATTGTGAAGTGGTTTTCTATGGTTGATACATTTCTTATTTTAGAGTCAAATGACACATACCTTCTGTTTTTTCTGCAATACTTTTAGTATTTATCAAATGATACATTACTTTGCATCAAATGATGCATTCACTTCCTGCAATTATCAAATGCTATATTCCGTATAGCCTTGCTTGAATGTTCTTCTCAAATGATACATTTTCGAATGATACATTCGAAGACCTGGTTACATGTATGAATGAATTAGTTTTTAAAATATAATTTCAACATTGGTGCTATGTTTTTATTTATAAGTTGTGAGTAATCGCTGCTAGGTGTTTGGACAGTGCCGATTTGTTGTTGAGTTTTGCTGCTTATTGCTGGTTTTTGCTGGTATTGGTGGTTTTTGCTAGGTGTTTGGACAGTGCCGATTTGTGGTTATTGGTGGTTTTTGCTAGGTGTTTGGACAGTGCCGATTTGTGGTTATTGGTGGTTTATGTTGTTGAGTGTTGGTATTTTTGGGCATTGCTGCATTAGGTGATTCGGGAATGGTTTTTTTGCTAGGTTGTTGCAACAAAATTAGTTGGCTGGTCTTGTTATACTTTGATGAGAGTTCGTATAGCTGTTAGCACGTTTTTTGCTACATTTGGGTTGTTGGTCTTTTGTTGGTTTTGTTATTGCTAGTTGTGGGAATTGCTGCTCATAAGTTGTTGGCTTCCAAAGTGCTTCTAAGTAGCATTTGCTGATAAATTACTCAAATTAGGACTCTAATTCTTAGTTGCTTCCCATTTGTTAGAAACCCTCCCAATTCTTAGTTACTTCAAATCCAGTACATATCCCCATTCTTCTGCCTCTTTTATCACAACATGAGGATCAGACGAAAGAGGTTCTTAAGAATTAGGATATTACTCCTTCACAATATGTTCTTATGGATTGGGATGCTCATCTTGGCCCCAATGCCATTTCAGTTATTAAGGAAGAATTTGGTCTGTTCCTAATTTTTTTGGCAGTATCAATACCTTTACTCTATGGAGGAGATTTCTTATCGGCTGAAACTTTTTGATTTATTTAGAATCTCAATTTTAATGGGAATCTTATAAGGAATGTTCTTAATTTAGTAATTGCTTGCTTATTTTTATGTACTTCCTTTTTAAGGGAATTTCTCCTTAACAATCATGCATCAAATAAAAATTGTCTTCCTACAACAACCGATGCAATGAATGTATGTGAATGTATCATTTGATAAATATATCCATACAACAAGTACTACGAATGTATCAGCAACAGGGATATAAATAATGTATCAGTTTATAACTTCTGATAGTATTAAAGCATAACAAAATGGAATGTATCATCAAAATAAAAGGAATGTATCATCTGAATTTGGTTTGTTCCTAATTTTTTTGGTAGTATCGATACCTTTTCTCTATGGAGGAGATTTCTTATCGACTTGGAAATTTTGGTATATTTAGAATATCAATTTTAATGGGAATCTTATAAGGAGTGTTCTTAATTTAGGAATTGCTTGCTTATTTTTATGTATTTTCTTTTATGAGACAAGCCTACATATTAAATTATGAGTTTTGGCGTGATTGGAAATTAAGAGTTTTGGCATGCTACTATCTCGTCTTCTTCTTCCCTTTGGCATCAAACTTCACATAGGACTAGTGGGGAAACGAAGAAGGAAAAGGAGAGGGAAAAATAGAAGAGAAGGGAATAGAGAAGAGGAATCCAAGTTGAGATACAGTGAGTCTGTCCAAAGAGAAGGTATTCCAAAATCATTATTTCCGAATCATGCCAAAAGCATACTATTTATGTATACCCAAGCCCAAATGAATATATGTTTCTCAGAAAAAGGAAAAATAACAAAATTATTAGATAAAGTAAACTCATAATAAAGTCCGTATTAAAGTTTATCTCCCAAGTAACAAAGCTCTCTCAATTGTTGCCTCCTTCGCAATCTCTATCACCTTTCTTCCTAGATTCTTCTATAGAACATTTACTTTTCAGGTTCTTTCTTCTCTCTTCTCTCTATTCTACTCAGCAAAGGAAATTCACCGTAACAATCATGCTTTAAATAAAAACTGTCTACCTACTACAACCGATGCCAATGAATGTATCATTTGTGATTGTATTATTTGATAAATATGTTTACACATCAAGTACTACGAATGTATCAGCAACAAGGCTATGATCAATGTATCAGTCTATAACTTCTGGGGTGCAGGGTCCCCGCTGCCCCATGGCACAACAGGACCCTACTGTGAGGGTCATTTGAATATCAAAATAAATTTTATAATTTGATTAAAATTATTCATTATTGTATATCTGATGAGTATTTATTTTTTATTAAAAAATTAGGTCAATCAGACATAGTTATACATATGATTGGTGCACATTTAACTTACATTTTATTTTAAAAATCTTATAATTTGGTTATTTTATTTGAAAACAAACATAATTCAATCATATGAATAACAATGTCCGATTAATTTTACGCATATTAAGTATTTATTAAACACAAAATAATAAACGATTTCAATTAAATTATAAAATTTATTTTAAAGCTCAAATGACCCTCACTGCAGGGTCCTGCTGTGCTTAGGGACAGCAGGAACCCCTCTCCCATAACTTCTGATAATATTAAAGCATAAAAAATGGAATGTATCATCAAAATAAAAGGAATGTGTCATCTGAATATAAAATATGAAATGTATCAACCATTGCAAACCCACCTTACAATAATCCATTACAGACCATTAAAACACATCACAATAAATTCCTATTTAGAGTTACTACAATCTTAGGAGTTTCACAATTGAAACGAAAACAAAACAAAATAGCGTCCTCCACAATCTCTGTCGCAGCAAACTTTATACAAATCTTCATACACCACCTAGCTTAACAGTCCTTCCGAGATCGTTGAGGAAATTCTGGAGCATCTCAATTCTGGAGCCAATGTAGTTATTGTGTCCAAAAAAACTGTTGATGCTCTTGTTATGCACATGTTTCTTCATAATGTAGCAAATGATAATACCACAATCAAGTCTGCGAGACTAAATAGATTATCATTTAGTAATGTTACCTGATCTAAGTAAAATAAAAAACATTTATCAATTATTATGTTTGATCACTTACGTTCCAGGTTCTTGTTGTGGCGTCTCCTTGACAGATTCTATTTTTGTAGCAATATCTTATGTCGTGATAAGTCCATCTGATCTATTCTTCCAATATTGATCCACGTACGTTTTTTGTTTACGAAAAAATACACATGCCTTATCCCATTTAGTAATGTTATCATACATTATTTTCCGTTTCTTAAAAGTGCTCGGGTACTTAATACATAAAGTTGTTCAGATATGTGTATCACTTTGTTAGCAGTGTTACAATGCTTCCCTTCCTGTTCGTGTCCGTAAGGAGTTGTAGTGCCTCCATGTACCCTCTTCTGTATCTATAGTCAGCAACATCTAGTGATTTGAATGGTAGATTAGGAAAATGAGATATTTGTACTGCCCTCCTATTTGGAGGGGTTTATCAATACACCAATCTTTTGCCTCAACATCATTTCTGGTGATCATTGATTGCACATTCATTTAATATTACATCAAAATTTCAACATATACAAATACATCCAACACAATAAATTGTACGCATGATCATTATCAGTACATACCATGCACAAACTGCTAAAGATGAATGATCTCTCTTCTTACTCTAGTTCACGATCATGCCAAGGCATCAAGTACTTTCCATATGCGTTAATAAACTGAAAGACACATGTGCGTGTCTATAAATTTTAACAACACATTTATCTAATGAAGAAAGCTATTTTGCCATTAATTTTATCACATGAATCTTATGATGGCATTGAGAATCAATGATTCATCTTTGTAAGTGATACATTTGAAACTTTCTTAAAACAAATGATACTTTACAACATATCGCCTACAGAACAATGTCACGGCATGTGTTTTTGGTCATAAGTGTTTGATGCTACTTAATCGCATTACTAAATGTATTGGTAATCATGTTACAGATGCAAAAGTCAACTAATTACTTATATTGCTTGACGTGTCCTTCTCAAATAAAAGGCTGCATATATTTTCAATGAATACGTAGTTGTTTTTCACATCCGAATGCCAAACAATTTCACCAACACACAAAGATCAAAATGTAGTTCAAACATAATACAAAATCATCAAGTCTCAGTTTTTTAGGAATATACATTGATACATTCATCATTTCAGTTTTAACATACCTGGTTGTTGAAACTGCCCATAGTTTTTGTCACACCCCAAACTCCGGACCACGTGAAACATCCATAAACAAATAAACATAAAACCAAACCCGAGGATACACTCTCAAAAAAAAATCATGCATGCATTGTATATAATCGCCAAACGGCTTACATTGCACGGTTCCAACGCCGAAAAATATGTTACAACATACATGTAACAAAACTAGCAAAAAGGAATACTACACTCTTCCACCTCCTCCGGCACCTCCAGATCAACCTGCGTGACCGGTACCTGAAGAAAATCAAAATCTCACACCGTGAGCCAAAGCTCAGCAGAAACTAGACAGCCATGCAGTATAAACAAAATGTGCTAAGAAATCAAAGTACAATTTTTGACTCTCTTTCAAGCCATTAAAACAGTTTGAAAATAGTTTTAAATCATGACTCACCAGAGCCAAAAAACTATTTTCACATGCAATGGGAAAGCGAGGATAAAAACTATTTTTTGACTCATTAGAGCCTTGAAAACAATTCTAATATTACAACCCCCGTAGGCCGATAATACAGTATTTTGACTCCCCTAGGCCGATAATACAGTTTTAAAAAAATTGGTCTATCCGTCCCAAAATGCAATCCATGCAATCCATGAATCTTCTTGAACTTTCATCGAAGGACCACTGCCCCCATCTAATGCAACAGACACAACTTCACGGACTTTCATCGTAGGACCGCAGTCTCCAAATACACCTTTATGGACTAGTACCGAAGGACTACCGTAGCCCCAAACGCATCTTTTCAGACTTTCACCGAAGGACTACCGCAGCCCCTATCTAACGCAACACACGCAACCCGTGCAAACCACAAGCTCATCGATCATATTCCGTACACATGCAAACCTAAACCAGTATTTAATGCATAAAATCACGTATCAACACGATGTTCCACAAACCACGTCACATGTCTATAAAACGCTAGGTTTTAAAGCATAAATCACATTACACATAATATTATCAGATCCATGTAATCCACCCACATATTCCGTACATGAATAAACTAGAGTTATAAATATACATAATCAGTTAAAAACGCACATAGCCATATAACTTCACATCATGACGCCACCCGTCACATAACCCGTCATGACATCACATGCCACATACCTGTCATCCGCTCACCCAAACGACCTGTTCACTAACCGGGACAACCAACGATACAGAAAACCAAAACCAAAACCTAACCTGGAGGCTAACACAGCCCAAGCGATCCCCGACCAACATAGCACACTGCCACAACCCCGCTCGAACGGGTCCCCTATCGACATACATCTCGGTCACTCCACCGCTCGAGTGGTCACCAACCGACCCAACACTCTGCCACCAGCCCGCTCGAGCACACGACCACCGCTCGAGCGGTCAACATTGGGAGAAAACCTCAAACCAATAAACAAAACCAAACCCACGCACGCAACGATGCACGAACCACCTCAAGCACAACCGCGCACCAAACCCTGTATCTAACCATGCACGTCACCCCCAAAGACGACACCTAACAAACACCCGAGGCCATGACACGACTCCCCAAGCCATCACACAACCAACCGAATCCCAAAAAGAATCCATAGGTATTTGAATCTACTAATTCCCATAAATTAATCAATTAAATACCAAAGGATGCCAATTGAAAACCAAAGAACCAACTACCAAACCAAAAAACACCAACAAACTCCCAAGGCCCTAACACGACCAAAACGGACTCACATACGTCCAACACGGCAAACATGAACCCACACATGCCCAACACGGCCAACACAAACCCACACACGCCCAACATGGCCAACACAAACTCCCACACACCCAACACGGTGTGACGTTGGGATTTGGGGGTTAAAAATAAAAAAATTCAAAGTTGCTTTGAAAAATATTTTAAACACCTTGAAAACCAAATTTTGAAAACCTATTTTTGTTGAAAATAAAGTCGCCACTTAGTTTTTGAGAAAAACTAAGAAAAATAAAATTGGCTACTGATTTTGAAAACATTAACCAGAGAAAAAGGGTTCGGAGGTTAAAGAACAAATCGGGGAAGGTGTTAGGCACCCCGTTCGCCCAACAGTAAGGTTGGCCTCTACTAATCATCATTGGTTCTTTAATATAATTTTTCAAATGCATACAAATAAAAAAAATTAAGGTAAAAACAGAACATCCAAAATCAAGTATAGAAAAATATATAAAATATGTACATAACACTCCAAAACAAATAAGTATCAAAAGAAAATTTTTAAATTCTATAACATACAATTTCTATCTAAATGATACAAGAAGCATACCCACATGCAATTTCATAAAAATTAATTAAACTAGCATGATTTAAATGAATAGACTAAAGATGTTAAAATAACCTAAACATGATTTGCTACAAAATAAATTAAACTATTCTAAACATGCATTTAAAGAAAATAACCAAAACATGCATAACATTCATTTAGAAAGAAAAATATGAACATGATAAGTACTAAAAATAAAATATGCACAAAAATTCTATGTTTTAAAAGAAGAAAAGCCTACTAACAAAAATAAGTGTGTTTTAACAAAGAGAGTTTAAAGATTTAAAGAAAATAAGAGAAAAATTTATACTAAGAATAAGAAAACTAAAAAATGTTTATTGAACTCATGACAAGGAAAGTTAACTATTTAAATTTTAAAATGGATAAAAGAAAATAAGGAGAAAAGAAAACAAAAGGAAAGAAAATTACATTTAAAGAATGAGAATTAGATTAAAAGATTTTTTATGATTTTTAGGATTTTTAGGATTAATGAAAATAAAAGAAAAAGGAGGATGAAATAAAGTTAGAAAAAAAAAATGAGGAATGAACTTTATAGAAAAAATAAATACTAACGTTAAAGGAAAAAAAATACTAATAAAGAGAAAAATAAATTAGCATTAAGAGAAAAGAAAAAAAATGGACATTATAAAGAAATTTAAACCTAGTAATGAAAAGAAAATATTAAAGGAATAAATTATACTAATATAAAAGAGAAGGAAAAGAAAATAAAAAATAAATGTTAGTAAAAGAGTGTGAATGTGTCGGAGGAATTTCGTAAAAGTGTGAGTTTATTTAAATATGTTTTTTTAAAATGTGTCATTTGAAATACAACATTATAATGTCTTTCGATAATGCCTTAACCACTAAATTTATCAATTTATCTTAAGAATGTTCTTATTTAGAAACGATACATTTAAATGGAATAGTATAAATTGTACTCTTTATGTATCTATTAATTTACATTTGTACGCTTCATATGTCAATGGTCGATAGTTGCATTATGTTAAGTGTTTAGGGGATCACCCAATGATAAATGTAGCACTAGGTAATCACATTTAAGTATGGGTCTTTTTTGGTCTGCGTTTTTTTTGCAATTACATCATCTCAAAAGTTGCCAATGATAACAAGACATTAAAGTATCACTTGGTAGTAAATGTGACATCGCGGGTGTGTGTTAAGTGGATTTTGGGGATGGAATCATGTTTGACGTTGCATCTAATTTTTCGAAATGATGAATTTATTAGTAATAAATGTATCACTCGATATGGTAATTCATGCATCTGCTGATAAATGTGTATTTATGTGATATTGATACCCTGTGCTTTATGTTTGCATTTTAGGAATGGCTAGATAGGAAAAGTTGGATAAAACGCCCGTGTCGAAAAAAAGAAATGGCTCATCATCAACATCAAATGTGGAAAACATAGTTAATCAACCATCTAAGAGACTCAACTACCGCTCAAGCATAACATCGGTCATCCGGTTGCTCAGGAGCATAAAGTTGAGAAATGAGCACGTAAATGCTCTTAGAAAAACTCTGTTTTAGTGGATGCATTTAGGCAAGATAATCTAGATTTTTCAAGATTCAAGAAGTCCGATGATGATGTTTTATCTATTATCCAGACATTTGATGTCCAACAATGTAACTTCAAAATAGGGCCAAAGTGACTTCCATTGACATGAAATGAGGTGAAACTCATTTTTGGTATATGTTGTGGGGATGAAATCATAAATACATCATACGAGAACAAATGTGAGATTGAATTATTTCAGAGAAGGTCTTTCAAATTAAGCAGGTTGTCGAGCCCCGACATGAAGCAACAAATAGATGTTGTACTTAAAGGAAAGAGAAATGACGATGTTGAGGATGTGGCAAGGGTAATATGTCTCTTTATTTGCCTGAATTTGTTTTTCTAAGAATCAATGAGATATCACGTAAAAGTTTCAATTGATCAGCTACTAATTATAGGTAGATAAAGTTGGTAAACTTTTATAATCTAACATATAATTATATTAGCTGATCATAAATTATCACCGCATGTGAAAGCATCATTCCCAGAAACCAGTTGGTAAATGTATCCGCACTGCATATAAATGTATCATGATGGCATATCGGTTGAGAAATGTATCATATATAAATCCCGGCTTAAAAACGTGTAACTTCGGCAACAAAAATTTCAACCAGATGCTTTACTGCTGCGTTTGTATAGGTCAATGGTGATGAACTTATCGCAACTGTTGAATAAAGATCTTTGTACAATATTGACCGAGATAGTGAAATCTTGGACAAGAGCGTCGAGGTAGAAGTAACCGATAAGAAATACGTAATTTACTAAATAATGTTTGTGCTTGAAATGTTACTGTTCTAATTAGCTATTGTTTAAATTACAGGGTAAGTGGGAAGAACCAAGTGAAGGGGAAGCGAAAAATGAAGACATTGGCATGTTGGATGATTTGTGTTAGTTAGTCCTTAAAAAGGAATTGAAGTTAATTAAGGACAAGGCGACTGCTAATAACATCAACTTTGAAAGTGAAAGAGTGCGAATGGAATAAGCTGTAGGGATGAATGACATCTTGGGTGGATATCGGGAAGGTCGAGAAGATATAAACTGGTTAAAGAATTACAAGAAAAAAGTGGAGGAAGAATGCGAGCGATTGTTACAATTGGTTGACAATCTGAACAATCAAAACACCCTACTGACAGAGATCATTAAAAAAAAGATGGCGAAATAGGTTCCTTGAAAGCAAGAATCTCATAGCTAGAGGCTTCCAATGCGGTGATAGATGCTGCTTTGGAAGAATATGTTGTACACGAAATCACACAGAGAGCAGTACGTCGGGTTCCAGAAAAGGACATAGCACCAAATTCAATGGTTAAGAGAATAAAAGGTAAGGAAAGGATGTTAATGAAGGCAGACTTTGTGTATGATGGCAAGGAAAAAAAAAGATTGTGGCTAGTACAGAACATGTTGATGTTGATGATAAGAAGTTGCAGAAGAAACCGCATGTCGTGATACTATCGACGCTTAACAATAACAATCGGGTGTATAATGGGATGGATGAAGCAGACAAACAACGATTGGCAAATCTGTGAGACCCTGACCCGTTTTTTTTTGATGTTTTTCGACGCACGTTTAGCATTTTTGTTTTAGCATATTTAAATGAGTTTTGATGCATGATCGTGGCTAGATATTTATGCGGGGTAGGTTCTCGGGGTGATGGGGTGTTACGGCGCGAATTTTAAAAAAAAATTCTAAAAAAGATATTTTGGAGGTGTATAAATTCTAGAGTTAGATATTTTCAAAAGATATTTTTAAAATTTCTCCAGTAAGTTTCTATTTTTTCTCTGCCTTCTCTCTAAGATCTTGGGGGCCCGGGGCTCGATTTTTGACGATCCAACAGCGGATCCTTGCTATTGGCACGGTGCGCTATGCGTTCATCTAGACATAATTTCATTCCGGCGAAGTTCAGTTTTGCACGTGGATCGAGACGTCAAGTTTTTAACTCACCGAGGTAGGATCCTAGACTTTCTATCTCTTGTAAGGGTACTACGTATAATCGTTGGTGTTTTTACCGATTAAAAATATATGAAAAATTGAGTTATGTTTTGAAAAACTGGGGTTTAGCTTAAAAGGGGGTTTTGTGTAGTTTTGATTGGATGGAACCGAGTTTTGAGATTTTTCGTTCGGTGGTCTTTGGTGGTTTGAGCTCGTGTGTGTCCGTGGGTGTTAAATATATGCAAATCGGTAGGTTTGTGAGTGTTTTGAAGCATCATAGTGGGTGTTTGAGAGTTTAGGGGCTTAGAACACCAAGAACAGGAAAATCTGGGTTTTTCTTGGGTGGTACCTCGCTCGAGCACCCGACGTCCGCTCGAGTGGACTAGCTGCGCAGGGCCGTTTTGTTTTGATGTTATCTTCCTTGTCCGGACTCAAAATTGGGTTATTTTTGTATTCAAATCGAAGCCCCGAAAGTCCTCTTTCCAATGGCACCTTGCTCACCTTAAAATTCTTTTTGTAGAAAAAGTTATGATCAAAAGAGTGAAGATATGTCAAAAGTTCTAAACCATTTTTCACCCGTTTTTGGCCGAATGTTTGGAAAAAGATTTCTTTTCATCTTGGTTGGCTGTGTTGGGTGTGTGGGAGTTTGTATTGGCCGTGTTGGCCATGTGTGGATTTTTGTTGGCCGTGTCGGGTATGTGTGGGTTCGTGTTTGTCGTGTTGGACGTGTGTGAGTCCGTTTTGGTCGTGTTAGGGCATTGGGAATTTGTTGGTGTTTTGTGGTTTGGTGGTTGGTTCTTTGGTTTCTAATTGGCGTCATATGGTATTCAATTGATTAATTTATGAGAATTAGTCGATTCAAATACCTGTGAATTCTTTTTGGGGTCTGGTTGGTTGTGTGATGGCTTCGGGAGTTGTGTCATGGCCTCGGGTGTTTGTTAGGTGTCGTCCTCGGAGGTGACGTGCATGGTTAGATGCGGATTTTGGTGCACAGTTGTTCTTGAGGTGGTTCGTGCATCGTTGCGTGCGTGTGTTTGGTTTTGTTTCTTAGTTTGAGGTTTTCTCCCAGCGTTGATCGCTCAGGCGATGGTCGTGCGCTCAAGCTGGCTGGTGGCAGAGTGTTGGGTCGGTTGGTGGCCGTTCGAGCGGTGGAGTGGCCGAGATGTATGTCGGTAGGGGACCGCTCGAGCGGTGGTTGTGCGCTCGAGCGAGGTTGTGGCAGTGTGCTATGTCGGTCGGGGATCGCTTAGGCTGTGTTGGCCTCTGGGTTTGGTTTTGGTTTTGGTTTTCTGTATTGTTGGTTATCCCAGTTAGTGGACGGGTCGTTCGGGTGAGCGGATGACAGGTATGTGGCATGCGATGTCGTGACGGGTTATGTGACGGGTGGCGTCAAGATGTGAAGTTATACGGCTATGGGCATTAAAACTGGTTATGTGTATTTATAACTTTAGTTTATTCATGTACGGAATATGTGGGTGGATTACATGGATATGATAACGTTACGTGCAACGTGGTTTATGCTTTAAAACCTAGAGTTTTATAGGCATGTGACGTGGTTTGTGGAACGTCGTGTTGATACGTGATTTTATGCATTAAATCTTGGTTTAGGTTTACATATGTGTACGGAATACGATCGATGAGCTTGTGATTTGTACGGGTTGCGTGCGTTGCGTTAGATAGAGGTTGCGGTAGTCATTCGGTGAAAGTCCAAGAAGATGCGTTTGGGATTGTGGTAGTCCTTTGGTTATAGTCCTTAAAGGTGTATTTGGGGGCTGTGGTCCTACGGTGAAAGTTCGTAAAGTTGTGTGTGTTACATTAGATAGGGACAGTGGTCATTTGGTGAAAGTCCGAGAAGATTCATGGATTGCATATATTTCATTTTGGGACGGATAGACCAAATTACTGTATTATCGGCCTACAGGAGTCGTAATACTAGAATCGTTTTCAAGGCTTTGATGAGTCAAAAAATAATTTTTATCCTCGTTTTCCCATTACATGTGAAAATAATTTTCTGGCTCTGGTAAGTCGTGATCTAAAACTGTTTTCAAACTGTTTTAATGGCTTGAAAGAGAGTCGAAAACTACACTTTGATTTCCTAGCATGTTTTGTTTATACTGCATGACTGTCTAGTTTCTGTTGAGCTTTGGCTCACGGTGTGGGATTTTGATTTTCTTCAGGTACCGGTCATACAGGTTGATTTGGAGGTGCCGGAAGAGATGGAAGAGTGTAGTTTTTCTTTTTGCTAGTTTTGTTACATGTATGTTGTAACATATTTTCTAGCGTTAGAGCCGTGTAATGTAAGCCATTTGGCAATTATATACAATGCATGTATGATTTTTTTTTTAGAGTGTATCCTCGGGTTGGGTGTTATGCTTATTTGTTTATCGATGTTTCACGTGGTCCTAAGTTTGGGGCATGATAGATTGGTATCAGATATCTGGGTTCGAATACCTAAGAGCCGTGGGAAGAGGGTGTATCCCGTGTGAGGTTGAATGCCTGTGCTTGATTGCTTGTGTTTAGACGCTTTGATAACATGAACGTGTCAGCATGTTAGATATGTGAATGATGTGTATATGTGAGCATGGGGGTGAACCTTGAGATTGATTAGTCCTGCCTTTGGGCGTTTGGATTAACAAATTTGGGAGCCAAGTTAGAAACGCGTTTAGCTTACGTGATTTCTAGCAAGGAGTCTGAGTAGGTTATCCAGATTGACGCGTCATTCTTGTCGATTCTCCTCGGTATGTGGGGTTTGTTTAGCATGAACTTATGTGCTTATGTGTTAGCATGCTTATGTGGTTTATGCTATGTGCTGCATCTCATATTTTGTCCTTTTTATATTGAAATGATGTTTGCGCGGAGAGGGCGAGGCCGTGTTCGATGTTGTGACCATGGGTTTGGAGTTGGTGGTGGACTCCGTGGGTGGTGTGCTGTGTTGAAACAGTAGGTTCTGAGGATGTGAGGTTGAGACGGGTCGTAGATCCCGTGTCTTTGAGATAGTTGGCCGTTGTTAGGATGCATGACCTTGTTTGACTATATCCTAGGAATGGTTTGGCTAACCATCTCGTGTGCCTGTGTTGATTACGATCGGCGAGGTTATTTCTTCGACCTTGTGCTGAATTTCGGGGGTGAAATTCCTTTAAGGGGGTAAAGTTGTGAGACCCTGACCTGTTTTTTTTTTTTGCGTTTTTCGACGCGCATTTAGAATTTTTGTTTTAGCATGTTTAAATGCGTTTTGATGCATGATCAGGGTTAGATATGCATGCGGGGTAGGTTCCTAGGGCCGTGGGGTGTTACGACGTGAATTTCAAAAAAAATTCAATACAAAAATATTTTGGAGGCTTATAAATATCTAAAGTTAAATATTTTCAAAAGATATTTTCAAAACTTCTCCAGTAAGTTTTCATTTTCTCTCTGCCTTCTTTCTAAGTTCCCGGGGGCCCAGGGCTAAATTTTTGACGATCCAACAACGGATCCTTGCTATTGGCACGGTGGGCAACATGTTCATCTAGACATAATTTTATTCTAGCGAAGTTTAGTTTTACACGTGGATAAAGACGTCGAGTTTTTAATTCACCAAGGTAAAATCCTAGACTCTCATGTCTTATAAGGGTGCTACGTGTAATCGTGGGTGTTTTTACCAGTTAAAATTGCATGAAAATTTGAGTTATGTTTTGAAAAATCGGGTTTTGGCTTAAAAATGGGGTTTTGTATTGTTTCAGTTTGATGGAACCGGGTTTTGAGGTTTTTCGTTCGGTGGTCTTTGGTGGTTTGAGCTCATGTGTGTCCATGGGTGTTAAATATATGAAAATCGATAGGTTTGTGAGTGTTTTGAAGCATCATAGTGGGTGCTGGAGAGTTTGGGGGCTTAGAACACCAAGAACAGGAAAATCTGGGTTTTTCTCGGGTGGTAGCTCGCTCGAGCAGACTGGCTGCGCATGGCCGCTTTGTTTTGATGTTATCTTTCTCGTACGGACTCGGAATTGGGTCGCTTTTGTACTAAAATCGAAGCCCCAGGAGTCCTGTTTCCAATGGCACCTCTCTCATCTTAAAATTCTTTTTGTAGAAAAAGTTATGATAAAAAGAGTGAAGGTATGTCAAAAGTTTCAAATCGTTTTTCACTCATTTTGGCCGAATGCTTGGAAAAAGGTTATTTTTTCATCTTGGTTGGTCGTGTGTAGACACCCCAATTTGACCCAGCCTAATTTTAGGCGAATCCGATGATGAAAACCTTCATTGGGAGTTGATCCAAGCTCGGTATTTGAACATAGTCATCAAAAACCTTCAAAATCTTCGAAACCAATGAAATTGTACCAAACAATCGATAACTTGTTGCCCAAGTCATTGTCAGAAGTGGCGACCGCCATGTTCATTGTGGCGGCCGTCAATAGAACCTCTTGGAAACTCTACCTAAAAGTGGCGGCCGCCAACTACAACATGGCGACTGCCAACTCACATTGTGGCGGCCGCCAAGGGAACCTTGTGGAACCTTTTTCAACCCAGCGGCCGCCAACTTGCATTGTGGCGGCCGCCAACTTCAAATGGCCCGACGTGTCCCAAAACGTGTCAAATTGTCATTGGTTGAAAAATTCTATAAATACCGCACCTATAAATACCGCACCCCGACGTACGTTTTCAGTACGAATTTTGAGTGAAAAAGACTGCCGATATACCGGGCAATTTCGAGCCCCGATGCCGAAACCCTGCCGAGATACTGAGATCCGAGCCTTCGATGGTCCCAAACCCTAGCTTGGATCATCACCCAAGAATTGGATCGTTGAAGCACATTCCCAATTTGAGGATTCCCCGGCAATCTAAGTATCTTGCTTAGATCCCCGATCTTTTTAAACTCCACTTCCTTTCTCTTGGAGTGATCGGGTTAATTTTCAATTTCAATTCACATTTCTTCTTTTTATTTACATAGTCAATCTTATTTGCTTTATATAATTCGATTATTTTCTTTAATTGCTTAGTTAACTAATTTCCTCACATTCACACTTAACACATTTATTATTTTCTTTCATTCATTAAATCATTAAAATAGTGCTAACAAGTTTTGACAATTACAACTAATCAATATTGTTAATTGTTACCATAATGCACTTACACACATATGAATATAGTTGTCAATACTATATTCATATTTGACAATTAAATAATTACATTCTGATTTTTTTTTATTTTTCTAGTGCTAGTTTAATATTATTTACTAATCTATTCCATTGTCTCATTTTTTTTTTGTAGTTTTCCTTACTAGTATTAGTTTAATTTTTTAATATTTATTTTTCTTTCTCTTTAATATTCAATGTTCCTTCATTAGTCTTTGTTTTTCATTTTCTTTTTATTTTATTTTATAGTAGTGTAATTTTTCTTTTTAGCATTTTATTTTATTTTTTTTTCTTTTCTTTGTAATGTAGTTTTAATTTTCTTTTCAAGCCACATGAACAAGTCAATACAAAGTATACATTTCTGTTTGTTGTTTTTTCTCACGACTACCATTATCAGCATTACCTCTAACAAAGGGGACCCAACTTCGGACAACAATTTCATAGAAAATGGAAACGATACGTGTTGATAACATATGTACATTTATTATTTTCAAGATGGGAATCACAAATCTTGCCAAATGATTTAAATACCCAATGTTACATTCTAGACCCAAACTATACAACCCATACTAGTCCGTTTAACAACAACACTGGGCACACCCCAGAAAACAAAACAAAAAAAATAGCGCCTCAATGCTCAAAAGAGAAAATCTACAACCTGCAGCAACAGAACTGCTTGTATGAAAAGGAATTAAAGATCAACACACAGAAGCAATCTCAATACATAAAACAAGAAAAACCGCAACAAACTAAGGCTTTCAGATCTTGGAAGAAATATTCCAAGCTACGTAGGTTGCTTATTTACTACAGTGCCCTAAACCATTCTACAAGTCCTTATTCTTGCTCTAATATCATCTTAAATCTCTGAAATAATAGAGCCAGGATCAAAGACTAGTGCTGAAAAATTCTCTAATTTCTTTCAATCCACAGATGCGAAATGGTGGCTGCTAATGAGAGCTTAAACACACAGGCTTTGAAAGAATTTTTGTTGAAATGATGAACAGAGGCTTTGGAAACAGAACCACTCAATAAAGGACTGAACAAAGTTTCATCTAGGAGCATTTCATTTGATCAAATTAGTTTGGTCCATGGAACAATCAAAGAAACCCCAACTTCAATCAAAGAAAACCCAACTTGGACAGCAACTTCATGGAAAATGGAAACAATACATGTTGGTGGCATCGATACATTTCTTACTTGGAAGTTGAGAATCACAAATCTTGCCAAATGATTTAAATAACCAACGATACATTCTTTATCCAAAATATACATTATACATGAAAATACGCCACTTATTCCCAAAATCACTGAACCGTATCATTTTACCATGACTGAAATGTGTAAGAATTTCACAAACGACGATCAGTTTTAGGGTTCAATAGTAACCATTTGGTATCAAAGATCTTCTAAACCATGTGACAACTGATGAGGTTGTGATTCCAGTCGTTTCTGTTTTCAAATCGTATGAGACTCGAAATCGATAGCTATTTTTCAGTTTAGGGTTTAGTAATTAGTTTAATAAGACAAATCCAACCCTTGAACAATAATACCCATCGAATATAGAGGACTTCTTTCCTTTTAGACCAGTAGATGCTCGATGACGAACAAGTGATACAGTCAACGTCGTCTCCGTCAGAGAAGCAGAAAATGAATTAGATATTGCTTTCGGAGCCTATCAACGAGTACACGAGTGGATTTTGAGCGCTGATATTCATCGAGAATATCTCCATTTTCAAATCGTTTCTATTTAAATCTCAGAATTTCCGGTTCATGCAATCAAAATTTTTGGAGGTGTGAAAACTAAATATTGATGGCACTTTGGTCAAGAAATTATCGTTTGGGACTAGAAACGTGAAAAAAAAAATCTGAGGACTAAAACTCTTTTATCAAATAATAAAAAGACCTCTATTAAAAATTTTCTATTTTTAATTGAGTATCTTAAAATTAACTAATTAATTAATTATTAATATTATTAATATTATTTTTTTATTTTACTCTTAAATTATTAAATTTAATAATTGAGTACTTTTAGCCACGAGTAATAATTAATATTCTAATAAGTTTTATTTCAATATAAAACTCCTAAAATACCCTTAATGAGAGAGAGAGAGAGAGAATCTTTATGCAATTAATTTTTATTTTTAAAATTTAAAATTATATGACTTTTGTTTTAAAATTTATAAAACAAAATTTATATTGAATATAAAAATCTTTTGCATTTTACACTATGTGTTTTATGAAAAAATATTTTTCGTAAGAAAAATATTTTTTTAAGACTCATATTTTTTTGCATCAATTAAACACACGTATAAAAAAATAAAATAATTATTTTTTTTTATTTTTCTTTCCTTTCATGTTAAATAAACGAAACCTTAGTTTCAAACACTCAAGAAAATCTGATCAGTCCATTTCAAATTATGAGTAAAATTTTAAAATTATTTTATACCTTTTGTGTTACAATTAAGTGGATTATTTTCTAGGTAAGAATTACACATTCTTTTCCATCCACAAGATTTTGACCAGAAGAGATAGCACGAGATAATGTGCATCCGGGCATCGTCTTAATTAACTACGAACGGAGCAAGAAACCTGACACAGCCACACAGAAAATCTTATGTATAGATATACAAATATCTTTATATGCATCTATTATACCTCATATGCGTTAAATCCTTTCATCACTAACACATGGCGTCTCTGCCTTCCGTGTTAGTTGGCAGCACTCTTAAGCTCGAACCAGAAATCAGAAAACAAACCACTTCTCTTCCAATCGAAAAGGTAACTTTTTGTTTCATTTTTTTTTTGTTTTTAATTAAGACTTGATGCTCAAACAGTTACTTGTTCTATGATCAGCGAAGTTATAGTCCCATTCAACTGAGCAAAGCTTTCGGTCCTTTAAATTTGGACTTCCGAGAAGCACTTTCACTTATAAAAGAAGGGACGAGAGTCGAGTTATCGTCAATCTACATCCCACTCTTGCAAGAATGCATAGAGAAAAATTCAGTTCAAGAAGCTCAAATCATTCATGGCCACGTTATAAAGACTGGCACACATGAAGATTTGTTTCTCATGACGTTTCTTGTCAATGTTTATTCGAAGTGTGGGACTATGGAGAACGCTCGTAAGGTTTTTGACGATTTGCCGAAAAGAAACGTCGTAACGTGGACGTCGTTGATGGCGGGTTATGTTGACAATTCCCAGCCAGATCTCGCCATCCGGGTTTTCCTAGAAATGTTGGAAGTTGGTGCTTATCCTACAAATTACACTCTTGGAATTTTTTTAAACGCTTGTTCTTCGTTGTACACAATTGAGCTGGGGAAGCAAATCCATGCCTACGCCATAAAGTACCAAATTGAATATGACACAAGTGTTGGGAATGCACTTTGTTGCTTATACTCCAAGTGTGGCAGCTTCCATTCTGCAGTTAAAGCATTTAGGGGAATTATGGAAAAGAACGTGATTTCTTGGACTGCAGTTATATCTTCCTGTCGTGATAATGGCGATTCTGCAATGGGTTTGAGTTTGTTCAATGAGATGATTTCGGAGGGTGTTCAACCGAATGAGTTCACCTTCACTAGTGTCTTGAGTTTGTGTTGTACAATGCGGGCTTTGGATGTAGGATCACAAGTTCACTCGTTGAGCATTAAACTTGGCTACGGATTGAACCTACCCGTAACAAACTCTATTATGTATTTGTATTTGAAATGCGGATGTGTTCATGAGGCAAAGAAGTTATTTGAGGGAATGGAGGAAGTCAGCTTGGTTACATGGAATGCTATGATCGCTGGCCATGCTCAAATGATGGATCTTCTTGCAGAGGATGGTCTTTCAGCACACCACAGTGGAATTGAGGCACTTAACATTTTTCTAAGGTTGCATCGGTCGTGCATAAAACCCGATCTTTTCACCTTCTCAAGTGTATTGACTTTATCTAGTAGTTTGGTGGCTTTGCAACAGGGAGAACAAGTTCATGCTCAGACTATTAAGACGGGCTTTCTGTCTGATGTGGTTGTCGGAACTGCCCTTGTTAACATGTATAACAAATGTGGAAGCATTGAGAGTGCAAGTAAAGCTTTTGTAGAGATGTCTACGAGAACTTTGATATCTTGGACTTCTATGATCACAGGGTTTGCGCAACACGGCCGCTCAAAACAGGCATTGCAGCTCTTTGAGGATATGAGATTAGCAGGAGTTAGACCAAACCAGATCACCTTTGTGGGGGTTCTTTCAGCTTGCAGCCGTGCTGGAATGGTTGATGAGGCTTTGGCCTATTTTGAGATGATGAAAAATGAGTATAAAATCAAGTCCGTAATGGACCATTTCGCATGCCTGATTGATATGTTTGTCAGGTTAGGTCGTTTAGATAATGCTTTCAACTTCATCAAGAAGATGGATTTCGAGCCCAACGAATTTATATGGTCGATGTTGATTGCAGGCTGTAGAAGTCAGGGGAATTTAGATCTAGGGTTTTATGCTGCTGAAGAGTTGCTCAAACTCAAACCAAGAAATCCTGAGACTTGTGTATTGCTGTTGAACATGTATCACTCAGCAGAGAGATGGAAAGATGTTTCGAGGGTGAGAAAATTAATAAGAGATGAGAAAATTGGGAAGTTAAAGGATTGGAGTTGGATTTGTATTAAAGACCAGGTTTATTCGTTTAAGCCCGAGGATCGGTTTCGTCCTCAACGCGAAGAGGTGGACCAATTATTGGGGGATTTGCTTGGGAAAGCAAGGAGTCTCGGGTATGAGTCACAGGGAGGCCTAGAGGTAACAGATGAGGATGATGAGGAAACAACTTTCTCTACTGTTCATCACAGCGAAAAGTTGGCTGTTTCTTTCGGATTGTTGAACACCCTGAAGGCTGCGCCAGTTCGTATTATTAAGAGCATTAGCATGTGTCATGATTGTCATAGTTTTATCAAATACGTCTCATTACTTACTGCGAGGGAAATCGTTATTAGAGATAGTAAGCGGCTACACAAATTTGTTGATGGACATTGTTCGTGCGGGGATTTTGGCAATCTCCTTTAACATCTCTTCAATCTAATGGATGAGTAGGCTGGTCATAGTTTTGTCATAAATCTCGTTAATCCTGTGTTTGTGTTTTTGTCTTCCCGACAATTTGGAAATTCTCTCTTCTTGCAGATATTATAGAGATTTTTTCATAAGCCACTGTTAAGTATTGAATATTTGCTAAGGCTGTGAATTCATTATGCCCCAAACAAAATTTTATGGAAACGTTTACACTCTCTTTTCTAAAGATTTTTAATGATTCCTGTTGGGGAAAAAAATGTGTATTTTCTAAAATTTCATGCCTTTGCCTTCTCCCACATAGGATAGAAAGGGGAGCTTTATTCTCCTTATAGGCCGAACTTGGAATGGGTTGGTAGTGATGTGGCACTGGAGAGTTGTGCATGCACGGGCTACCAATCAATTAACCTAACCTTGTTGTGTAATAATTTGACTTGGGAAGTTTCATTTCTGTCGAAAAAGTCTTAATGCACGTACATCAACCGTAACATCCCGCATGCATCAAAAGTCACACACGCGTGCGTCGAGCTTGGGCTTCTTGATCAAGTAAGAAATCATCCTTTTATCGAAAATCAAAGATTTACTGCCCCTAAGAAAAGAAATGTTCTCTTTTTCAATACATTGAAATTTTCTACCAATTTTATTTTCCTTGATTCTAGATTTAAAATCAGTCCCGTTCTAGGAGCAACTACGATTGACTACGTGTTTTATTTGGGCTACGGAGGTTGATTTTGGATTGTTTTCCATGGCTGTAAACTACTTACACATAAAGGGTAGGGCTGTAAAAGGTCTTAGAAACCTAGTTTGTAATTCATCCCAATTTACAGCCACTTGATTCTTGGTATTTTTGTTTGTTTCTTCAAATGGTCGCACAGGCCGTTTCATTGTTCACTGTTGAGTAATTCGAAAATGCATATATTCCAAAAAAGGACTCGCTTTTGATATTATTTGTAGGAAAAATAGGAAAAATATATATATTTAATCTCAATTTAAAACAAACAAATAGAACAAAATGTTAAAATTTTGTGAATTCATTGGCCATTGAATTCCAGAATTCAATTGCAATTGAATTGGCCATTCAATTGGCAATTGAATCCTGAAAATCAATACCACTCATGACTATTGATTTTCCTGCAACCCTCTCAATGATAGAAGACCTATATATGCTGTCATCTCATTTAGGGAAAAGGCATAGGAGAAGAAAAGAAGAGACAGAACAGAGAACAGAGAAGAAGACAGTAGAAGTGAGAAAGGAGAGATACAAGTCAGATTTTATTGCAAACTGTAAGAGAGAGAAAGACAGACGGAGTACGTTCGCAGCCGATCATTGGTGGTGTTCCAACGATCGTGTAGCCATTTTATCCTAGAAGAGTGACGCCGGTGAAAAATCTACAACACCCTCAGTAGGCGGTGAATCGTTCTTACGAAAATTGCGATTGCAGGACACGATTTGCAAATTTTATTCCTGTTATTTATGTTATTTTATTTTTCTGTAATTTTATATTATTGTAATTGTTGAAAGTTAATAAAGATATATTTTCTGGATCACCGAGCATGTATATATTTTATTTTGGCGTTGGATTGTCTCCCAACAATCTTAAGAATGATTCAGTTTTAAAAACCTGCTCGGTTTAGATTTTATTTTTTTCTCCAGAAAATGCATGTTTATACTTCTAACTTTTCTGTGAGTATGTACAAGATTATGGATTCTAAATCTTCATTGGAATATGAAAATATTATCTTGTTCAGGATAATATGTTCAGATCAATCCAGATTAAGATTTGCTTTCCGTCATAATCCAGTCGGTTTCCTGATCCGTGAGAAATTTGATCGGTTGTGTCGACACTTTTTTGACTTTTTCGGCCGTTTGTGTCGACACATTTCTTATTTGTGTCGACTATTTTGTCTTGTGTCGACCCCTTTTTTGATGGCGTCGACCATAATCCTTCTGTTGGTGTTGAGTAGAACTCTCAGTTCTTTTGTGTCGACACCTTTCTCAATTTGTGTCGACACATTTCTCTGGTTGAACTCTCGATTCTTTTGTATCGACACCTTTCTCAGTTTTTGTCGACACATTTATCTGGTTGAACTCTCGGTTCTTTTGTGTTGACACCTCTTTGAGTTTGTGTCGACACATTTACTGGTTGCTGTTTGCGTTGAACCTTTCGGTTCTTTTGTGTCGACCCCGAGCTATTTGTGTCGACCCTTAGGCTGGTTGTGTCGACCTCTGAGCTGTTTGTGTCGGCCCCGAGCCATTTGTGTCGACCCCTTAGTTGTTTGTGTCGACCATTGGGCTATTTGTGTCGTCCCCTGGGCACTTTTCTGTTGGTGTCAATCTATTTTTCCCTTCTGTGTCGACCCGTGATGCTTAACAGAGATCTGATCGGCTAAGCCCGTAGGCGGCTGCCGTGCACGGCTGACCTTCTGGGGTTTGGTAGCACTTGCTATGAGCAATGTTGCATACCAGTTTGGTTTCGAGGGTGCTGCTCTCGAACTCCCGCCCGGGGCGTTGCCCCTGGGAACCCCGCAACCTGATTGGGTAGGTCGATCCCCACTGAGGGCGCTGCCCTCAGACTCCTGCCTAGGGGCGCTGCCCCTAGGAACCCCGCTAAGGGGCACGGCCCCTAGAACCCCCACCAGGGGGCGCGCTCCCTAGAACCTCGCGCACATGATGGACTATGTTTGGAGGAATTAAGTTTAGATTTTTAATCTATTCTTAGTGATGACATTGTAAAAATCTAATATGTGAATTGATCTTATTTCAAGAAACACGTCGACTGATTCACAAGGTGCTTCTGAAAAGCAAGCTGTTCCTGAAAAGTAAGTCGCTCATATGCCTGGTGTTCCAACTATTCCTTTGTCTCATGTGGACAAGCCAGGAAAGTTTAGAGGAGGAGCTGACTTTAAGAGATGGCAACAGAAGATGGTGTTCT
>JAOTRH010448508.1:0-31075 GCA_034768845.1 Heliamphora exappendiculata | reverse complement strand
TATAAAATGGAATATTAATTTTATTAAAATAAAATTAAATATTAAAAATATTATTTTCAGTATACGAACCCTAACAAAAAATGGATCAACAAAAACATTATTATAAATACTTCTATGCATTCACCATATACATGAAGCTAAAAAGAGGATCAAAATCTGGTAATCGTATAAAATAGCAAAAATTAAAAAATAAAAATTTTGAAGTATTATATATGATATAAATCATTACATATATATATCGTCGTGCCGTTACTAACAATTAGAGATATAAAGGTCAAAAAAATTATAAAATTTTTAAAATTAGACCTAGTGTGATATATATAACTTTTAAAAAAGATTTATCTATAAACAACCTTCTAAAAAAAGACCTATTCCTGAGACCTATTTCTAATTTATGCAATTATTTATAGATGAAAATTAAATAATCGTAAAAATATGACTATTGAGAATTTTGAATTACCATATTTTGAATTTAAAAATTAATAAAAAAATCTCAAGACTTCCTAAAACAAGGAGCATGATTAGAGTTAGAGTTTTAAATAAAAAATGACACCTTAAAATAGTTTTTAGTTATTTTAAGAAGCCGCTTGAATAAATTTTAGAGAGTACTATTGGAGATAATCTAAGTCATATTGTTTGATATTTTAAAAAATGAGTAATTTTAGTATAAATTATATTACTAGTTGATAATAGAATTTTAATTTTGTCAAAAAAATTTCACAATATTAATTTTATGTAATAAGTGATACATTTATCAGTTCATAAAAGTGAGATATTAGTTAAATAAAAACGTATCACTTTCTATTCTCAACAGTTGTGATAGCTCGATAAATGTTTCACTTAAATTTTTTTGCTTATTCAAAACGGAAAAGATTAATTCTTAAATAAGAACAAATTAAACATAATATAATTATTTTAAATTTAATAGAACTAAATTTGTTAAAATAAATATTGTAAAGTTAAATTTTTTATGATATTTAAAAAAATGACTAATATTTAAATTTTTTTTAAAAAGGCCAAACAAACGCTGTCGTACCGCTCTCCTTCTCCGTTGTCTTCGCGTAATCGAATCGATTTGCGTTACAAGACTTGTGGAATAGGGAAACCCAAAACCTTTCCTTTCCATCTTCATCTTCCATTTCGTGTCGGAATCAGGAACCCTTCTTAAATAGTGAAAAACTTGAAAATCACTCTATTCTTCCCTCTCTTAATTTTGACATCTGAAAGCTTTGGCCGTCTTTGGATCAAGCAGTCACAAATCTGCAAAACGCAATTCGTTAATTCGATCTCTTTGCTTTTCGTCTTGGGTAATTGTTTCTGGTTCGAGAGGGGAACCATTTCATATTCGCCATGGCCAAAAGCTCTTTCAAGCTCGAACACCCCTTGGGTATGCTCTTTATAATGTACATGTGTTTTTGTCTGATGCGTTTATATATTACTGTGGATGTTGTGATCGTGATTACCCATATCTCTGTTGTGGTTGATTTTGTAAAAATCTGGTTGGACACGATTGGATTGTCTGTTTCGGTGGATATATGTAGATGATTTTGGTATCAAAATCGTAAATTATTTCTTGAGATATTTTGAGTTGTCCGATGGAATTGTTTGGTATCATCAATCCATAATGGTTTCTGGTAAATTTGATACCCCTGGTGGAAGTTAATCTTATGATTTTTGGTTTCGATGCTTTTATTAATTGTCTAATTGATGAAGATGGCACTTGGGTGAAACATCAATTTGGGCTAATTTACTTCGTTTTACATGTAAGAATTGTGGTGATTTCTTGCACGTCATGGGTTATTTTTTTGGTTCACCAATTTGAATTTCCGTGTCTCGTTTAGGCCTTTTTGTAGCAGGAGTTTTTCTTTTGGTTTCCCAGTTATTGCTGATTTGAAAGATGCATGTGTTAATTCTTTACATTTTGTTTTAAACATGGAGTTGGTACTGGAGAAAAGTAGGAAAGGAAAATGTGAAGGAAAACTTTCACTTTTTGTTTGCCTCCTCTTCGTGTAACAAACTGGGCATGCTATGTTTGTTATTCGGATTGCTTTCTAGAGGATTGGCATGGACATGACTAATAGTAAACAGTTGTATACAATGGCAAGGGATGATGAAGAAGAGTAGAGATGATATGTAGAACTAGAAATTTTGGTCTTACTTTCATCACATTCTTATGGTAAACAAACAAGAAATGATGATTTCCTTTTCATGTTCATTTGCTTTTCCCACATAAAATATATCAACCAGCTGATTATTACCATTTTAAGATACACTATATTAGGGGGAATATTGTTTTTAGATACTACCCAGTAAATGTGATGGTTTTTATTTTCTGCCCTGAAGAGTTTCAGTGAACTTTGTTTTCTGAGATGACTTTGAGCAGTTTATTGTTTGAATAAAGAGAAGAAAAATACTCAATGGATATTTGATTAGATGCATGATATTAAATGCACCTTTTCTCATTTATGTGTTTGTGGATGAGAATCAATTGCTTGCTTCACTAGTTTTGTTGGACTTGGAAGGATTGGGCATGAGGATATCTAGTTTTGCTTGCTTAACTACTTTTGTTGGACTTGGAAGGATTTGGCAATACGATATCTATGATTCACTTCAGAGGATGAGGAACGATTTGGGGTTTTCATTCTGTATAATTCGATTTGATACAAAACAATGTCTTATCCATTCTGTCCAAGATCCTGGTAGCTCATGCAATTTCGAGCTGGCACTTGCTTGGTGTAATAAGCTTTAAAGTCTCTCTCTCTCTCTCTCTCTCTCTCTCTCTCTCTCTCTCTCTCTTTATGTGTATGCATCCTAGGTGGCCAATGTGCTAGCTAATGTTCTTGGCCTGCCTTTTGAATAAGCTTGGAAATATTTTGTATATGCATATGCATAGTGGATGTAGCATGTGCTATTTCTTTTGTAATTGCACTATAGACATGCCCTCCAGGACATGCAGTCAAAGATGATGGTGGCCTGAGGGTGTCACTGCCTGCTGTTAAAGAGCCTTCAAGGTCTTCCCACAGTGTTCCATAGTGTTATTGTTATACATCATGATATATGGAAGTCAGAGCATGAAGTGTTGTGTAGCAATAATAAAATGTGAGTACAAATTAGATAATGATTTTAAATGATAGACGTACCTATGTAGGCTATGCTTATAAAAAGCCATTTTGAAGGAACTCCGGACAGTTTTATACTATTAGAGGCTTTGCAAGTATCTTGCTTTGACTTTTGATCCATGCTTAGAGTGTTAGCATGAGACCTATTTTGTGGTGACGCCCAACAAATGTGGCAGCCAAAAATTTTGTCTAGCATATTAATATGGGTACCTTGATTCTACACTGGTGAGATCAAACAATTGGAACGTGGATCAAACAATGGTAATGACACATCCCTTTCCGTGTTTAATGTTTGAGACGTATGATATATGTATATAACAGAAGTTATTCAAGTTCACTTCTGTCAATAACCTTTAAGAATTGAGGGACCTGTAAAGTAGAGTTATTCAATCTGAAAGTTATTTTTTTAAGAAGTTGTGTCGCTGCCTCCATTTGTGCACTTTCCTCTATGATGTCCATTGGAAAGCTTTATCCTCTTCTATGTTTTGTTAATTTATTTATATTCATCATGATCTCCTTTTATTTGATTGGAAGAATAAAGGATTTTGTTGCTTGTGTGGGGGGCCCTGTGGGTTTCATGTACGTTAGTGTTGGATTAATATATTTGTCATGTTAAAAAGCACTTGTAGACAACTAAGTTTCATATTTTTTTAGGTCCTTTTATTTTGTTAATGGGATTAACCAGTCCACCGCAGATAACATGCCCTCTATTAGTTTGTATACACCATTTGGGTGGTTTCATAGTGGCAGATTGGATGGGTTGGTGGTGTGAAAATAACATAAAGATATTACTTTGATGGAGTTTTCCACAGTCAAGAGTTACCACCGACCCCAGAGGAGCTTTTCAAACAATCTATGTTCATTCCTATAACAGTAGGTTTGGTTGGCTCAAGCGGCAGGGAAGCGGATTTATCTTTTCTTTTTTTTTTTCAGTCCTATTTATAGATATTGGGTGCATGTCCAACTAGGATGGCTGACACATCTCATACCGTCTCCCAAATGTCGAGTTATGTTACTCAGACTCGGGTACAAGTGTCGTGTGCGGGTGTATTTAGGGATCAGCCTCATAAAATCTCAAAAACTTAGGATACGTGGACTTGGCTAAAAAGTATCAAAAAATTATATATAGGTGTATGGATGCGGAAAAAATAAAATGAGTCGATTAGCAATCCAAAAGGCAATATTTTAACTTATTCAAGTATTTATTGATTTATACATATTGATTTCTCACATTAGGCATTTGTTTTCATCTTTAATAGTTTTGTTGCACATGATAACTATAAGCCACAGGCATATCTGATTTTAGTATGTTGTCTTTACTCTTCAGTCTTCATTATTCTCTCATGATTGAGATCTTAACTTGCCCAGTAAAAAGTAGCCGCACTCAGAACATATCATGTAAACATAAGTATGTTGTGTCGTGTCGACACGAGTAGTCTGCAAAAAATGGCGTGCCCGTGTGACATAGGTGTCAAATGTCCAACACTGTCCACATGGTAATTTCAGAATTTTAGAAGAGTTCATGGGACCAAGCACATAAATATTTCTGGTCTACTTTTTGTTAAGTTCTTCATTTTACATGCCAGAGAGGAGGCAAGCAGAGTCTGCTCGTATCAGAGAGAAGTATCCTGATAGAATTCCAGTAAGATTTCTTTTCTGTTTTTTCCCTAAATTAAGAATAGTGAGATGCTTGTGCTAATTTACTGCTATGATGTTCTCTTACAATTTAGTTTCCCATGTAGGTAATTGTGGAGAAGGCTGAAAGGAGTGACATTCCTGACATTGACAAGAAAAAGTTTGTTGTGCCATTCTTCTTTCATAAATATTTTATTATCACCTGACATTTAAGTTTCCTTTGTTTTTTATTATTCAGCATCTTTGTGTTTTTTTGTCTCCGTGTATCAATTTTGATAATCTGATGTGGTCTTTTATATGCTAAAATGTGCTGCAGAGACTTTCAGTTCCAGATTATTAGGTTTTAAGGTGTAAATGTGGCCATTTTTGTCATCGACTGCATGATTGCAAGCATTAGCAGTATTGCCAAATTTCCTTTGATGTGGATGGTTTCCTTCATTGGTCAATATACAGGAATTTAGTTTCTTTTTTCCTTAATCGTAAGCTTCTTAGTGGAAATCATAGCATGTCTCTTGTTTGTAGCTTCTAAATTTAGATTTCAGATGAGTAAACATCACATTGATTACAACTATGCAGCAGTCAAGCATAGAATTTCACATCATATCAAATTCAAACCTATGTCCTAGTTGGTGCTACATCCTTGGTTGCATATTATAGCTCTTTGTTATATGTACTGAATTTGATGTGTAGTGGTAGAATTTTTGTTTTTTCTTTAAACATGTGCTAACTATTATTACTAGAGAACATGGTATAATTTACTGCCGAATTTGTGCATTTGATAATTAATGGTGTTATCTGTTAGGTGCTTAGGTTGCATTGTTTGCGAATGTGGATTGTCTTTTTGCACAAAACCGTGTTTGACTAACTTGATATGGATTTTTCCTCTTGAGAAGGTTGATGTTTGTATAGAATTAGTCTAGCAAGCTTCCAATAGTATATTGGTGGAAGCTGCACCTGGTGGTAGAAGACTGGTGTGGCATTAGTAGCTATCAAGGTCAAACTAGGTGAACTAGAAGAGGGTGGAGGCAGGTGGTAGGTAAGAGAGTTATAAGTGGGGATCTCTCTCTCTCTCTCTCTCTCTCCTTTTCTTTTCTTTTCTTTTCTTTTTCTTTTTTGGGATTGGGGTGAGGGTAGGGGAAGCTAGTGTTGTGGGTTGGAGCTTGTTAAAATATGATTGAGGATATTTTTAAAGAGGCATTTATTAACTCTATCTTTGCAAACCAATGATGTTAAAAGCCTATTTGTTAACTGATCTGCATTCTATTCTGAAGAGACAAATAATGTGATTTTTTAGGATGTAAGTGTCAGTGGGTCATTGAATGATCAGTTTTTCTTTCTTCCCAAACATTTTGTGTGGACTTGTCTGTGTGAACTGATACTACATGCTAAATATGCGTGTTCTTGTGCCCAGCTACCAATGTTTGATACCCACACAACTATTGACCTGATTCAGGATCCTGGAAGATTAATCCAATCTAGCTAATTCATATTCTTTAGTCTTGCTTCATCTGAGTTTCACTTATGTTTTTGCCTTTTATAATGTATGTGCCCACCTTAAATCAGAGCTTCACTGGTTGATGGAGAGCCAGTTGAATGGTTCAAGTCTCCTAAATGTACTTGTGTCTCTCTTTTTCCATGAATGCAGATATCTTGTCCCTGCTGATTTGACTGTTGGGCAGTTTGTTTACGTTGTTCGGAAGAGGATTAAGCTCAGTGCTGAGAAGGCTATATTTGTCTTTGTCAAGAACATGCTACCTCCCACTGGTGAGTAGCTATTTTTCTATTCAAATGCTTTATCGATGCATCAGATGGTTTTCATAATATATCTTCTGTCACTACAGCTGCCTTGATGTCATCGGTTTACGAGGAAAATAAGGATGAAGATGGGTTTCTTTACATGACTTACAGTGGCGAGAACACATTCGGGTCCCTCTAAGTCCACTGATGCCAATTTGTGTAAATAAAAACTACTCCCCAAACTGTAAATTTTCAGTTGTCACTTTTATAAGGCAATGACTCAACCCCCCTTTGTCTGACAATTTACCCTACTCTTAATCTGGCTCAATGGCATTAATACCAAATGAATTGGTCACATATTGGATTTGAATGGGCAATATTTAACTTTAAATAATGTTCCATTTCGTTTGGCCTTTTTTTTTCTCGTTTATTGGTGAATTGATTTTCATTTGTTCTGAGGTGCTTCTGATATAGAACTGTGGATTGCTTTCTCCCATATAATGACATTGGAATGACTTGTTTTTCTTATTTTGGAAGCAAAAATGTTTTGATACGTTGTTTTAGTGATGGGAGTATTGGTATATTTTCCTCCCAAAATCAAGGAAAAGTATTGACAATTTTTTGGGTGAAATATTAGCATTATAATGAATCGTCGGGTGTTTAGATTGGAGGAGCTAGGGCCTTTGGTGGTGTTTTCAAAATCTGTTTTCTACAACAAGAAACAGAAAAGAAATGGAAACTGATTTGGAAAACTCATTTGCCACACTGGAATTGAAAACCTTTTTTAGGAAAGTTTTCTGAAAACTCATTTTAAGAGCATCTTCATTTAATATAGTTCCACAACTTTTTCCAAATCTCTTCCTTTTGAATGCATATACATTCCAAATCTTCCTTGATAACCATGATTGAATTATTTGCCCACCTTATTGAAAGAATGCCAATGTCGACTGAACGTACTGGCTTAGAATGCCATGAAGATCCTAAATGCAAAATTGAATGAAATCATCCATGAATGAGGAACTTGGCAGACCATCAGAACAGATATCATGCTACAGTAATGGATTACTAGAACTTGTGTGAAGAATAAGAATTGTTAACCCAAATGGGTTGTTCAAGTGGTAAAGACTTGGGAATAAGATTTAAGGTCTCGAATTCGAGTCACCCCAAAAGACCACTAGAGGTTTATTTGTTCATTAATCTCAAAGAGAAGAAGAAGAAGAAGAAGAAGAAGAAGAAGTAGAAGAAGGATCAAACAGTAACACCATATCTAGTTCTCCATCTTTACCATTATCTGCTGTGGTAAAATAATATGTGCAGTCCATGGATGGACTACACAAGACTTTCCTAGTGAGTGGGGTTCACCTCGGTGTCACTTTAATCATTTAAATTGTTTATGGTTAGGTAGCTTAGGGGAACTTGTTCTTGTTTTCATAACTTGGTAGTAGATGGATAATCATAGGCCCCAACTTGGAACTAGGTTTGAAACTCTACAAGGTGGACAAGATGACATATCTATCACCAAGTGCAATGGAGCTTGGACATAACCGATAGATAGAAGTTAAAGACATACATCTTGTTCTCTTTCAGACCCTAGTTTCGTTTCTTTATAAATCAAAAATGATACCTAGATCACTACTCTCACCTTATTAGTTTATCACCAGTGTGGATCTAAGGAAGACAAAGAAGCAAGATGTTTATGAGACTATCAAGATATGTAGGTGGCTTGATATGTAAGGGAACTTGATGCTTTTGTGAGTTTAGGTCATAGGATTCCATCTATTTGGGGAAATTAAATACTCTTTTTTATTCACCCAGAAAGAATGGGGGTCCAATTCTTACACTTTTTAATATTAAGACCTTTTGGTTGAACTAGTTGGGCAGCCACGGCCAACGGATGTTGTAAATGCTCTGGAAGGTTGAAATTCTCCAGAAGAATGTGCATCTTTATTTCATCGACTGGACTTGTAGGAAATTGTATTGTAAACGAGGCGTAGTACCAAATATCATTCATTTTTTTTAATGCAAATGTGATTTGTTTACAAATATTTAACGATGTCGAATCAACTTAATTTTTTACATGAATATCTACACATTGAGGCCAACGAACTAAACGTTTCAAATAGTGGGTTCAAATTGAACTCCATTCTCCAAAATTGTACCCTGCGACTGCAGAGAAGCCGGACCCATTGCCATATTCTCCTTGGACCTCTTGAAACTCTTGGTAATTACATGTCACTGTAAAGCGACAAGTTAATCACCTATTTTCCTAGACGTTTCTAGGAATCTTGGGAGGAAGCTGAATTTGTCCCTATTCAGAAATGTCAAACCACGTGAGTAAAGAAAAATCCAGTGCTTCCAATTCTTTATCTCATTGGAACCTTAAAACTCCTCACAAATGCTCAGATGCTTATTATAAATAGGAAGAGAGAGCAGGGACTGATCTGTTTGGTGCAGATTGAAGGGCCATTAATTGCTACTTCCTGCACAAGTTTGTGTTTTTATAAGAATTCTTAGATCTCTTTCCATGGCTTTCTTCTCCATCTTCTCCAGTTGTTTCTCGGATTCTAAGCGAGTTTCGTGTGAAGGAGAGATGAGCAGTACTGATCAAAACAAAAGATCAATATCAAATCAAAGAACAAGTCGAGAAGTCCTCCAATTCCAGTGTCTTACTTCGCCGTTGGAACGAGATTTTTGCAGCTATAAGAGACGGGCATGAGCTAATGTCATGTTGAATTAGAGGCAGTACTATGTTACAGCCAAAATTGATGTGCTATGGGATTCTCTTGAATTCATTTCTGCTAGTATTGATTGTACTTTTGTTTTGTTTTCTTTTCTGAGAGATTCCTGGTAATATGTGTTTGAGGGAAAGGAAACGGGAAACTGAAAAGATGGGAAAAAGAAAACGAAGTTAAAGATCCGGCATTGGTTTCTTAGTTTGATTCTGCAGGAAAATAAAAAGGAAATGAACAGGGGTTTGTCATAAAAGCTCTTTTTTTTTTTTATGGTTACTCATAAACCATGAGAAGTTATAAGAAATCCACTAATCCTAGATCCAGGTGGTGTTAACTAATGCTCTTCTGTTGCATAGGCTAAAATATAATCATATAAAAAATATATATAATTGTACAAAGAATATGACTGAGATTAGATCCTTCCTTGTAGATAATCTCTTTTATATAGGAGTGGATGGTGCAATTATCATGGATAATTTACTTTTTGATAATCTCTTTTCTTGAGGGACTAATTCAGTTCACGAGTGAAGAGTCCAATTAAAATCGAGGTAAAATCTCGTATAAACTCGCCTCACGAGAGTTAATAGCACTTGAGATTTTTAAATAAGCAAACTCCCAAGTCACAAGCCTTCATCACTAGGCCAACTACTTGACGTTATTTCATGGATAATTATTTTTTGATCTTAGTCATCTAAATGATTATACACTGTGATTCTCGGTTAACATCATTTGTTGAGTTGTCATACTTTAATCACTAGGCTTATTCATTCTAATCTACTCAGCTCAGCACACTTAACTTGGCTACTCATATTTTGCTTGAGTTATCTAGTCGTGCTCTGCTCGACTCAAGCAATCACTCAGCCCGATCACTCATGATCTTGTGTGGCCAATCTTTCCTTGTCAGATGAAGATGTCCATGCCAATTTTAGTTTCATTGCTCCTTAACTAGGACAAATGCCTTGGCTTTACATGCTCATGTACTTCACTAGTGGCGGCTTTAAAAATACTTTTCAAGGGTATGTAATTAACTAATTCAAATTTTTATAAATCTAAAAAATAAAATAAATATAACATATTGATATGATTGTTTCTGCAAAAAAAAAAATTGTAGATAGATGCACGTTTATAATTGCTCTCGATGACTTTTTATATTTTAAAAATTATAGATGCACATTCAGGCTTAGATTTTTGGGCTTTGGACCTCAGGCTTCGGGTTTCTGGGCAAAATTTTTTGAAAAAAATTAATATTTTTTTGTTTTTAAAATTGTATTTATAACTTATAAGGTTTTATATTTACTTTTGTTTTAAAAAAAATTACAAATCTTGGGCATGAAGAAATGTCTTGTTAGCATAACGCCATACCCTCTTTTCAATCGCATCTTAGTGTGTTATTACATCTCTAAATACTAACACGGGACAAAATATGAGCCTATACCCACAGTTTATTCACAGTACTATTATAACCACCACTAGTATTATTAATATGGCAAATTATTAGATACTCTCAAAGTATGGTGTAGGCCAACACATGGTATTTCTGGCAATAAAAATATTCGATTCACATTAAGTCGGTAACCCTTATCTCCTATATACTTAACAAAGATAAATTTATATTGTTCCACTTAAAGTATTTTTCGTCACGTCATTAGATAAGAGTATACATAGACAATACCATATGGTACTTCAAAATTACATAATAATTACTCTATTAATACGACATTAAACTATTTTACTCTTTATTTAACAATAAGAAATAAATTTAGAACTCTTATTTCACTCTTTATCTTACTTTAAATAAATATTAATAAAAAAATTCACAATATGCATAATACTAATCACAACTTTCTAATAAAAAAAAGAGAGAAAAAAAAAGAAAAAAAATGTATACCATATTACGGATTCTTTCTATTCTATCTAGATTATCACAAAGTACCCAATTTGCCCACTAAAAAATAAGATAAAATTAAAACATAAAGTTCATGGAGTCCCAAGCATTGTCCAATCTTCCAACTACAGATTTCACCAAGACAGATTTGAAGCCTGATTCAAGTTCATGGATTGAAACAAATGCCAGACACGAGATTCTCTTGTCCCAAAAAATTTTGTTCCTCTATTTCAATACATTAAAAATGGTTAAATTATGTCAAAACATTTTTAAATTTAAAAACATTCATCCAGCACTGTATTAGGATAGAGCAACGAGAGTTTTCGAAAGAGAGAATTGTTAGCCGCAATGATGAATGGTGCCTAGTGTGCCCTTTCAAGATTATGAATAACTAGTAATCTATGTTACCCCAACTCGAATGAAATTAAACTCATTTTCTTTATTATAGGATACAAAATAAGAAGTGAACATATGTTCAAAAATACAACATTTACGTGTAATGCATTATACTTTTTCTTGGTAAGATTATACTTTAACTATATATATACATATATTGCAAAAGAAGATAGTGCTAAACATTATTTGACCTTTAAGCAGAGCTATGTTGGACAAGAGCCTCTCATTTCTTTGTATGAAAACATTGGCGAGAGTCAATCATTTCTTTATATGAAAACATTGGCAAGGGTCAAGCTCTCACAAATCTCACGTGGCCTCTTGGCAATGATCAACAGAAAGACGAGCCTGAATTATTGTTCAGTGGGAGCATATTTTTAAAATTATAAATATTTTTTTTAAAAAAAATTTGTACGATTTTTCTTTAAAAACTCACTTTTACTTGTATAAGATGATGATTCGAACTTTGAATATTTTTTAAAATATTTTTCTATAATTTTATATTTAATATAAACAAAAAATAAGCATAGTCAACAACCAGTAAAGACTCAACAAAACCCCATAAGTTACAAAAATTTAGCAATTTAGAAGTTCAAGAATAAATACAATTCATCAAAAATTTAACAAAAACCCAACAAGTCACAAAAAATTCAGGAACAAAAATTCCACAAGTCACAATACTTGGGCAAAAATTCAATAAAAACACCACAAGTCAATAAAATCGCAACTCACAAGTGCACCAAATTAAATAAGTAAAATTAAAATTAAACACATTTTATTTTAGCATCAGATCTAGTTTACCAAATAAAAAATGTATAAATTAGATTTAAGGCACCATAAAATATACAAATTAGAAAAAAAAATTTGTATAGTACATGAAAGCTGGTGAGCAGCGCAGCAACATGAGGCGAGCGGCGGCAATGAGCTTGCAACGACAATGACTGAGTTTGCTTGAAAAATCAAAAACCTTAGTCCTAGATCCCTCACGCTCATTGTGTTGACCAGAAATGTAAAAATGAGAATGACATTCTGATTTTGCTTTTTAATTATGTTAGAGATATAAATGAGTTAAAGAAAAAAAATAGTAGGTTCAAAATATAAATTCACTTAGGGCATAATTATTAAATTTTAAAATTTGTGGATAAAAATAAAAATTTTCGAAAAGTCACAAGGGGCATCTGCCCCCACTCATCCCTCTATGACTTTGTCCCTAATGACCATGTATGCTATGGACGAAGGCTTTAAACTAAACTACGCAACATTTGTATTCTTGTGTGTGATCACTAATGTATTTTTTTTTCTCGTTCAATTCCATTTAGTTATAATAATAATAATGCATTCACCAACACATTTTCTTAAGCACTTATTAAACACTCACATGTAGAGGATAAGATGCATTCATTCAAAGACCCAATTGGAAAAAGCAAAGTAATCTAATCACTTGTTTGCATTAGCAGAAGGCAAACCAAGAGTAAAGTCAAAACATTCAAGATATGAAGATACGTCATTGTCAATTATCTAAAATCTTCAACACAAAGGATATTGGTTAATACATTATTCTACCTTTAGCTTGTGTGTTGACTAATTTTTTTGTATAATCTTTTTTATATTTTAATTTAGTGAACTTTTGTCAATATTAGCCGGAGTGAGTATACTATCTAAATTTTCCTCGTCATGAAGAAATGAAAAAGTAAGATTTCTTGATCAAACCCAAAAAAAAGTTTATATAAGACGAAAAAAACCAATTTAGCAAGTTTTTTGACTATTTTTCTAATTTTTTTGTCTGTAGTAAAAAAATTTCAAATTTAGCCATAACGGGCAAATTTCTTAGAATCCTCTCATCACAAGGAATGAAAAAAGTAAAAATTTTAAATTAAAATATTAAAATAAGTTCAGAAAAGACAAAAAAAAAAAGCTTCAAAAAAAACCACTAGGCTTTTTAGTCCAAACATAAACTTAGCTTCAAGAAAGCCACTAGGCTTTTTAGTCCAAACATAAGCTTAGCCTCAAGATGGGCGCTGGAAATAATTGTTACAGAAAAGTAAAAACAAAGTATTCTTTTAATAATCAAAAATATATTAACAACTAAACATAAATTACAAAATATAAATAAATAAAGCTTAAATTCTAATTAATTTTAATGACTAAACTACTATTTGGCTAACAAACAAATAACAAAATAACCGAAAAGATACACTTTCACAATAATACCTACGGCATACATCGAGTGATAGAACTCAAATCAATTTATATATTATTGAAATCATAGTTTTAAATAGTGATAGCGGTCGGCATAATGCTAACGGTAGCGGTGACGCAGTTTTGGGGCGTAACGGTCGTAGCATAACGGTAGCGGTATCCGGAGCCGTGAATTTTTTTATTTTTTGCGCAATTCAATAAAAAATAACTGATTTACATCTTTTTATTTTATTAATATGTTTATTGAAGTTTAAAATAATTTTTGATGAATTTTGTTACTTTCTAGACATGATTTAATATATGTCTTAATTTTTTTGATATATAATTTAGTTAAAATTAATAGTTTAATTATTTTTTTGTAGTAATTAATGAATTTATGTATTATAAATTCATAATACACAACTAAAATGTCATTAAATTTTTAATAACTATAAAATATTGTATATATTAAAGCACAATATTTAATTTGTTAATTAAATTTTAATTTTGAAATCACTATTTCAAAATTTATATTGTTGTTTGAATTTTAATTTGTATATATTTAATTTTTTTGGAGGAAGTTGTAAACAAGCATGGATCTTGAACATTTTTTTTTAAAACAAAATGTTTGAACATCAGATTTTTACAAAAATTTGAATTCATAGATAGTGGATCTTCAAGAAATATGAATCTTGAATCAAACAAGTTATTTAGTTTTCAACAAATATTTAATCTTAAAGAACTAATCAAAACTAGAAGAAGAATGAACATACTAAATAGTCAAAAATTAACAACGAAGAGTAAAATTAGCCAATTGTTGTAAAATTGAAGAGATTTGAGACAAATCCCACAATGTCCAAATAGTATTTGGCTTGTCGAACTATTACGAATAATATTAGGTTGAAAATAATAGAAAACGTAGAATCTGTTGATGAAAAAAAGAAATCAAAAAATTTACGATCTAAAATCCTGTTACACATAACGGCCGTATCGGTGCTGTTTCGGTCCATTTTGGCTGTAACAGTGGTGTAACGACTGTTACACTTATGAAATTTTTTCACGCCAAAAAATCGATCGTAACGGGTAACGGTGGCCACCGAAACCATTACGTAACGACATTACGTAACGATAACGACCGCTTTTAAAAACTATGATTGAGAGAGAGAGGGGGGAGAGACACAAAAATCTTTATGCCATATACAACAGCATACTTCCGTAAAAGACGCTCAACTGTATATATACCATTTTGACCTATATGATTGGTGCTAACATCCAATTCGTGACCTATGTATCAAAGCTTTTTAACAAAATATTAGAACAACACATCAAAGCAAGACTAAAAGACCTAAAGGAACAAAGTTAATGTCTAAACTAATAATCAGTTAAGAAGCATGAACACTTCTAACTAAGAAGGCACCGTGCTTTGTGTCAATAGATGTCAAACACAAGTTCAAATGTGTTATTTTATTAAGATACGTACAAAATGAGATGCTTTGGACATTTAGAGAATGCACATACCATCATTTAGAAACAATTAAGACATCACAAGTTTGCGAATAACATATTGGAAACCAACTATTGAAATCAAAATTTTCCTCAAGTTGGCTTTGTAATTTTATGAAATCTAAAGCATTAAGACTTCTTCACCCTATCTTACCATTTTGATAAGAAAAATATAAATGTTGTAACAAAAAAAGTGATTAAGTTATCCATTTTACATGAACTCAAGTACGAGTGTTGGGTGCGGTAATATACTTTGTGTTGTATTCATCTAATTCACATGTCTCAAGATAAGGGAACACGACAAAATATTCATATTTGACAATACACATCTTTATTTTTAGGGCGAAATGACGCTTACACCTTTTTTTTATTGGTGACATTTACAATATCATAGAGTATTTCGTGCATGATATATGACTTTTATACATAGTTATGGACTAAAAATAAAGTACTGCATATGCATGCTAGTTGAATATCCAACTACATATTTAGATAGAGATACATATCATATCTGTATCCAAACATCGAGCATCATACATTGGTGCTTTATATAATTAGACGAGGCCATGAAGCACAAATTATAATTATCTTTGTGTGTGTTTGTGTACGTATCTATAATACAATTTAAGAGAACACTGATGTTGATATTTATGTGTCAATCCAATGGTAGAGGGCTTGAAATACATGCTATCAATGGCCTAGATTAAACAAACCCAATTTCTCTCACATTACGTTTCCACCCTCACTTTGTCTCTCTCTAAAACTATCTCTTACTACCTATGTTAGACGTGTGTATGAGTGTTGGGTGCAGGTGTATATATAGGGATTAAACACATGAAGCCTCAAAACTAAGAATACATAGATTCAGAAAAAAAATATATATATCAAAAATTAGATATGGATGCTTGGATACGAAAAAAAATGAGTCATTTAGCAATTTACAAGACAATATTTCAGCTTCTTCAATACTTATTTATCAAATCAGACATTTGTTTCTATCCTCAAAAGTTTTGTTGCACATGATAACTATAAACCACATGTCTGGTTCTAGTATATTGTCTTCACTCTTTACTATTATCTCATGATTGAGATATTAGTAGTATCCAATAAAATGTAGCCGCACTCAGCACATATCCTATACTTGTACCAATGTCGTGTCATGTTGACTCAGTCACTCCGCCAAAAATGGAGAGTTTGTATAACATAACTCACTACCTTAATTCTCCCTGACTTGACAAACCCTTGCCTTTCCCCTCTTTGGCTTTTGATGCCTTTTACCTCTTTCTCTCTTCTACCCATATCAATATCAACCCAAGCAAATGCATACACTTCCCTAATTGAAAAACCTAATTTTTAATAGGCGTGCATACATACTGTCCAAAAAATATTTACTCTTGATATGAGAATACTAAAAATTCTTTTTAAGTTGTTATTCTTAATAATGTAAAAATAATTTATTATTTAAAATTAATTTGATAATTAAATTATGTTTAATGGGTGTTTAGGCACCGGTAATTGCTAGTATATATATGTGCCACGTGTTCATTCTTTATTTGATTCATAATCAGTTAAAATGTTTTTGCCCCTTGCATGCGATAATGAACCTTTAGGTTTTCAACGCATCGGGTTAAAAGAATTCCATATCAAGGTTGATACAGTGGAAATAGTAATGCCTAACAACTTGTTTGGGTTCTGCAGATTTCCCTTTAGGCTAATAAATGGGCCTCCGGTAAAATAAAATTAAAAAAAAAAAGAAGAAGGTAAAACAATTTTAATATCAATGTCTAAATCTAAATACCAGAATTTTGTGCAGCTAAGAATGATGCTTTTGATAGACAACAGTTCACATCAGGGAGACAAATTTTGCCGCAGGGGATTTTGCGCTTAGGATTGTAAGATTGTACAACAGCCAATGCCGCCCATTGAGGAGTAATACTGGCCTTGGTTTGTTGTTCATCAAGATCATCTGCATATAAACAATCGAGTTTAAAGAAATCAAAGTAGTAAAAAAATAATGAAAAAATATAGCAAAAACATAAAACTTATCATGGGCTTTTCATGACTTATTCAATCTCAAAGATGAAAATGAGATATAACGTATCAAGTAAAACTGAGATAGAAACACCTCATTCTTTCACTCCATGGTCAATTGGAGATTGAAGAAGAACTACATTGGCTAAATTTTACAAGATGGGAAAATCTTAGTTACCCCCCAGGAGATTAAGTAAGGGGTGGTGAGGTTCTTATCTCGAGTGTACAAAGAGGAGGGTTGGAACAGACCAGCCTTCGATTGTGAGGTTCTTAAGGTCTTAAGCCAAGACTGCAGCTCTCAATTAGAGGTTCGCTTCTCCAAGGCTGAGATCTTCAGGGCTATCCACAATTGCGGAGGGAACAAGGCGCCAGGCCCTGATGGCTTCAACTTTAAATTCTATAAGGAATTTTGGTCGGTGGTTAAACATGACTTTATCCTCTTTGTGGTTGAGTTTCATCAGCAGGGTAAACACTTGAAATCCCTGAACTCATCCTTTATCACCTTGGTACATAAAGTGGAGTGCCCCCAATCTTTTGAGGAGTATAGGCCCATTAGCCTTGTTGGCTCTATCTACAAAATTCTAGCCGAAGTGTTAGCTGAGAGATTAAAAGCTGTGATGAATCAAGTTGTAGATGAGAAGCAAACAGCCTTTATTGCTGGTAGGCAAATCCTAGATGGGATCATAATAGTGAACGAGATTATTGATGATTGGAAAAGGAAGAAATCAAAAGGAGCCATCTTCAAAATTGATTTCAAGAAAGCCTATGATTGTATCAATTGGAAGTACATCATCAGATTATGAAACTAATGGGGTTTGGGGTTAGGTGGCATCGTTGGATCTAGGAATTATCTCCACTTCCTCTGTTGTTGTACTAATCAATGGCTCTCCCACGAGACTAATAAGGATGGAGAGAGGACTCATACAAGGGGATCCCTTCTCACTATTTCTGTTTAATCTTGCAGTTGAAGAACTAAATGCCATAATGGAAAAAGCTAGGAGAATGAATCTGATCAAGGGGGTGAAAATAGGAGGTCAAGGATTAGTTATCAGCCACCTACAATTTGTAGATGATACAGTGATCTTTAGTAGGCCTGATCTACAGGAGATTGGGTACATCAAACACATTCTCAGAGGGTTTGAATTGGCATCTGGGTTGAAGGTTAATTATCACAAGAGCATGGTGTATGGTGTGGGCATTCTCGAGGGAGAGCTCCAACCGATTGCTTCCCTACTACGATGTAAAGCAGGAGGGCTCCCTATGAAGTATTTGGGCCTGCCTGTGGGTATTAACCCTAGGCTAGTCAAGAATTGGGCTCCTCTAGTGGATAGGTTTAAGAAGAGACTAACTCCTTGGAAGAGAAAGTATCTCTCAAAGGCGGGGAGGATTCAACTCATCAAAGCCTGTTTATCCAATCTACCAATGTACTATATGTCCCTATATAGAATGCCCATCAGTGTGGTTAAACAATTGGAAGGCATCCAAAGAAGATTTCTATGGGGAGATAGCGAGTCACAGAGAAAAATGTATTTGGTTGCATGGGAGAGAATAACCCTGAGCAAGCTGGCAGGTGGGCTTGGGGTGCCAAATCTCAAGCACAGAAATACTGCTCTTTTGTTCAAGTGGTGGTGGAGATTCGCTAATGAAAGAGAGAGCTTATGGAGAAGGGTAATCTGCAATTTATACAATGGGCACTCTACGGATTCGTTGCGTCTCTGGAGGCCCAAAAAGATCTGCTATTTGGGAAGGGATCTTGAGTTTGGGAGGATCTGATAGCCCCTCCAAGAATGTGTTCTTTGAAAATTGGAGGATCTTTATTAGGGATGGAGCTGCTACAAAGTTCTGAGAAGTCAGGTGGGTAACCTTTGATGAAGCTATACCCCAGACTCTTGATGCTGTCAACTCTAAAGCAAGCATCAGTTTTAGATATGTTTAAAGGTCCCCAGTTCTGCCCCCCATGGAATCTACTGTCTAGGAGGGAGTTGTTTGCTTGGGAATTGAGTAGCCTTGGTAACTTGTTGGAATCCATTAAGAACATCCTACATATCCCTTACAAGAAGGATAGACCTTGGTGGAAGGGTGAGAAGAGTGGTGAGTTCACTGTCAGTTCCTTCTACAGAAGTCTGGACTCGGTGGCTGGAAGTGCTGACTCTCGGCTTGTGAAGGTATGGGACAATGTGATTCCCCTAAAAGTACAGCTCTTCACCTGGATGGATTTTATTGGTAGAATACCCACCAAAGAGTTGTTGGTAAGATGGAAAATATACCTATAAGTGCTTCGGTTGAATGTGCCCTGTGCGGTTTGAGGGTTGAGTCCTCATCCCACCTTCTGCTAGAGTGTCACTGGGCTTGGGAAGTATGGTCATGTGTGGTGAAATGATGGGGCCTCCAATGGGTTTGCCCTAATAGCTTGTTGGGTGTCTTCCTCTGGTGGAAGGGAAGTAGAGGTGGTGGGTTGGCCAAAAGAATCTAGGTATGCCTCTTCTATTCAAAACTTTGGGCTTTATGGTTGGCCAAGAACAACAAGCTCTTTAATCAAGTAGATGTGTCAAAGGAGGTTATGGTGGATGAGGCTAAACTTCAAGCTGCCTTATGTGTTCGAGTTGTGGTTGACCACTCATTATTCATAATCGAGGACTTTCTGTATCACATTGAAGCTGTAAAGAAGTTGAGGACCTGTAAGAAGAAGGTGGCTGATGATGATTAGCCCTCTGTGCTCTGGTTGCTTTTGGGTGGCTCGTGGCAGTTGCTGGTAATGGGCTTTAGGTGGTGTTGGTAACTGGTGCTGGTCTTGGGCTAGCCCTTGCTGCTAAGTGTGATCTTACTAATCTGTTGTGCTAAGTGGTGATTCGTGGGAGCTAAGTTTGCTGATAGCTGGTGGACTCCCTTGGTGTTGAATTCTGGTTGCTGAGTGTTAGTTGCTGTTTTCTGGCTGTTGAGAGTTGGTTGCTGAATTCTTGTGGGTTATGAGTGTTGGCTGATTCCCCTCTCTGGTTCGATATCTTGCAGCAAGGGGGGTTATGCAGGCTTTGAGGCTTTGGCTCTACTCTGCTGTGCTGAGTGGTAATAGCTGGTGCAGGCTTTCAGTCTTTGGCTCTACTCTGCTGTGCTGAGTTTACTGATAGCTGGTGGATTCCCCTGCGTGGTTTAATGATATGTGTTAGTGCTCTGTCTGGTGTTGAATTATGGTTGATGAGTGTTGGTTGCTGAATTCATGTGGGTAATGAGTGTTTGGTTGCTGAGTTCTACTTGCTTCCTTTAGGTTGCTTGGTTTTGTGCCAGGTGCTGCCCATGAAGCTCTTGAGCCTGGTCCTGAGCTATGGGGGTGTGTTTTTTAGTCCTTTGTCTCTCTTTTTTTTCCTCTCTCTTTGTGTTCTCCCTCCCTTGGATTGACTTCTTGGATTGGCTTCTGGTCAATTGTATCTCACTTGACTTTAGCCTTGTTTCCCTAAAGTGTTAGGATTAAGCTATTTTTAAGTGGTGGTTATAAACTTCTTTTCACCAATCAAAAAATAATGAGTCAATATTTAAACATTTGGTTCACGTTACATCTAATGATAACATGCATATATATATATATATATATATATTGCAAATGACAATAGAAATTTGAAGATTATAGTCAGCTGTCAACAAAATATCATAATTTGATTTTTGGTAAAAAAAAATCCAACTTCATTGTTGAATTGTTGCTACTCCAATTTCTGGAGAGGTTAAGAAGAGAGGAAATCAAGTAATAGAAGAAATTGTTATGCAACTTGTGAAAGGGAGGACTAAATGGTCAAGGTTCACTTAGAGATTGGTAAACAATTTAGATGAACCAGAGACCAAAACCAAAGAAAGTGACTGGAAGAGAGATTGAGGAGTTCATCTAAAAGAGAGGGACAATGGACAACCAAAGCTCTAAACACAGCTGATAGAAGACCTTAACCTTGGATTAATGCTCTATCGTGATGCCAGGGAAGTGCACCTTCAATATCGAGAAGGTGGGCATGTGGTCATAACTAAACTTTACGTAGGGTTGCAGTAAATTTTAAGAAATTTGCATTAAGTTTTGTCAGTTAGTATGACAGGCCCAACAAAGCCTAGACCATGAAAAAGATGCAGTGCCAGTGCCACAGCGAAAACCTCTATCTCCATATTAAAGCTATTAGAGTTTTTTTTTTGTGTATGAAGAGTATTTTTGTCATTATATTATATATTCATTTAATATAAATAGATATTATGAAAAAGGAGCTGTTTATGTTCTTAATACCTTAATTTCTTCTCCTCATTTTCTCTTTTCTTTCTTTAAAACCTTAAAAATTAATTTCTTTACATTCTAACTAAAGCATTAAAAGATCAACTTTTAAGTTACATGACAACGAGTAAATCACATGTGGCGATGAAGGTCTTTGTTTGGCTTGCACTTGCTTTTTGGCTTTTTAACTTATTTGTTTGTTTAGCTAAAATGCTAAAAGGAATATATATATATATATATATAAAATCCATTTCCCACCTTAACTTTTAAGCTACATTTTCCAGTGTTGTTTGACAACAATAATTTGCTTATATTAGGCATTACAAGTAGCTAGAAATATTTAATGACGATATTGCCCTTCATTAGTAAGAATTACAATTGGCTTATAATATTTACATGTGATTTCATCTATTCATACTGATATTGAAATTTACTTTTAAGTCCATAGGAAAAAGTTAGCGTGTGACACTCCGAATTTTGAAAGCATCATTTAGGAAAAATGACTTGGTCATTACTTTGAACATCGAAAAATAACATATATATATATATATATATATATATATATAAAAGTAACTGATACCGTTTGAGCATAACGGATTTTGGAAATATAATTACAGATTCACCTAAAGTCGAATAATCTCAAAAATATTTTTTATTACAATACTGCTCAAAGTCAAATCCTTCAAAAGAACTAAGGTTGTGCTTGCCAAAACTCCACTTTGTCTTCTGTTGTCCCCGCTTCCTCGACCCCGTCTTCACTTGACATACAACGCCATAAACTGCAAGACTCATTAAGAAAAATCTACAATACCATAGCCTCCTACCCTTAGGCTACAATCTACAATACCCTAGCCTCCTACCCTTAGCCATATCATAGACAAGGATAAAGCATGGAAAACACAGTATGATAATGAAAACGTTTTCAAACTTTGTTTCACATCATCATATAATAACTCTCTAGGATCTCACTCAGAGAACCTATCCCATCCCAATCATCAAGTTCCATCATCTCCACTTACTCACATGGTACTATTGTTGAGAGAAATATAACGCCATAACAAATATACTCGGTAGTCTAGAAAATACATCTTTATTAACTTTCAACGATTATAATAAACAGTATTTATAGAAAACAAAATTGCAGAAAATAACATAAACAGAATATGCAAACCAAATCCTGCAAACGCAGTTTTCTTAAGAATTATTCACCGCCCACCGAGGGTAATGTAGGTTTTCCACTTGCGTCACTCTCCCAAAATAAAACGATTGGCCCAAACGTTGGAACACCACCAAGGATCGGCTACGAACGTACCTCTTCTGTCTTTCTCTCTCTCACAGTTTGCAACATGTCTATACACTCTCCTCTTACCTCTATGCACACACCTTTGCTCTTGTGTTTTTCTCTCTAGAAAACTGAAAGAAGGAAAACAGCTTTATATAGACTTTCACTCATAGATAACCACAAAAGGAATCAATTCCCAATGAATGACATTGATTCTAGAATTCAATTGCTAATTGAATGGCCAATTCAATTGTCAATTGAATTCAACTATTGAATTCTGGAATTCAATGGCCGATTGAATTTACAAATTCCAACAACTATGATGTTTCCATTCACTATATTTCCATTCATCGCATTCTCATTCGCACCGCATTTGGGTATACAATTTAAGAAGTGACATGATTCAAAACATAGCACAACTCAAGATATTGCACAACTCAAGGCATTGGATGAATCAAGAAGTAGCATTTCCAAACACCATCATAATTGGTTTTTGGATTGATTTGGATTTATTCAAAGTAATTTAAAATCTAAAACCCACGATTGGCCATATAACTTGAAAAGAATTGAGCCAATCCCATCCAACCCATAAAGAGTATAATGGTGGTGTTTGACATTATTAAAATTAATAACTTATAAATTGTAGTTTGTAACATAAACTGTAAGTATCTGGTAAGAATTGTAACTTGTAACTGAAATAAAAAAAATAATTATAACTTGTAATATAAGTTGCGAGTATTTGAAAAAAATATTATACCTTACAACTAAAATTAGTAATAAAAAGTTAAAATTTATTAACAATAACTTTGTCAAATACCCATATTAAATCGATTTTATGGTATTTTCGATCTCGTGTCCACACTTCATACTAAAGAAAGCGGCAAAACTAGCCAAAAAATCTCATTTTGCCAAATAAATCAACCTGCTCTATCGACAGAAATTGGGCTTTGAAACAAAAAACCCAAAAAATGAATGGGCTGGGCTGCATCGACATGGGTCGGGCTATAGTGTCCTCCACTTCTGTTGATAAACAAAAGAAAATAGAGTCCATAACGTTAAGAACCTGCTGCTGTGTGTGGGATATGTTTTTTAAGGCTTTTTTATATGGTTGTTTTTATCTTTAGTGAAATTTTTTGCACGCTAGTCTAAACGAAGATAGTTTTTCAATTCTTATGAAAAATCAGAAAAGTAAAAAAATTGACAAAAACATAAAAAAAATTCATATAAAAAAACTTTTTTATTATTTTTTCGATTCGTAATGATCCAAACGAATTTAAAAGTATAACTGGTTTTGTTAGAGTTGAAAAATGTTTACTAAAAATAAAAAAAGCCTTACAAAAGCCACAAAGTGGCTTTTAAAAGATTTCTTGACCAAAATAATAAAAAAGTCAAAAAAAAAACACAAACAAAACTATAAAAAAAAAAAGCTGCCAAAAAATCTATCCCAAACACACCTTTATCGACTTCTCTCATTGAGTGGAGCCGAAAATATAAAACATTTTGATTGAAATATTTAAAAAATTCAAAATAAACAAAAATAAACTAAAATAAACCAATAAACTAGCTTTTATGTTACTTTATTTTGTCTTTGGAGAACTTTTTAATTTTTTTAATTATTTTTTAATTTTTTTTGTTTCTTTTATCGAGACAATCTGCAAAACTAAAAAGGTTTCAATCCAAAAAAAATTTTTAAAAAAAACTCATAAAAACAAAAAATAAGCAGAAATTTTAAAATTTAACCCAAACAGAACCTAAATTTGGCTCACCTGTCTTTTCTTTTCTTTTTGTCCCTTTTGTTGCACAGAGATAGCCATTTAAATTGACACTTCAACAAGGAATCAGCTTTATGGCTCCTAGCTGGTTGTTAGATGACGCTGAATGAATTAGGGGAGTGGTGACTGCAGCGAGCTACTCGTATTAGGTATACTGTGAATTTAAAGGTGCCACGTTTAGTATCTTAAAATTTAATTAAAATTATTTATTATGTTAAAATTGTAAAATAAGTAAGTATTGTAAAAAATTAAATTAATCGAATATCGTTATTCATATAATCATAGTATATTTGTTTTTAAAAAATTAATTAGCTTATAATTTTTTAAAATAAATTGTTAAACAAATGTATCCAGATAATATGATTGACCTGATGTTTTACATGATTATCTACTTAAAGTTTTTAACATAATAAATTATTCTAATTAAATTTTAGAATCCCAAATAAAATATTTTCATGTTGAAATCGCCGAATATGTAATTCCTATAAAATATTAGGTTAATCCAATATTGTTAGTCATATGATCCGGATATTATTCTTAAAATATTTATGCTAATCAATTTTTTCAAAATAAATATACTCTGATTCTATAAATAACGATATCTAATTAACCTAATTTTTTTAATAAGAATTACTTACTTAAAAATTTTAACATAATAAATAATTTTAATTAAATTTTGAGATTCCACCTTGAAACTCACAGCACCTCTTCCCCAAGAATTAGGGATAGCAACGGCTCCTGTAAAAAGGTAAATTTATTTCTTTTTTCTTAAATCTTATTTTTTAAGCAACTTGTCCTTATTTAAAATGAGTATAATACCTAATTTGGACAAATATAAATTTTTTTTTCAGAAGAACTAAATTTTTCATTCTAATCAGCTGAATACGAAAAAATATCTTTCTTTTTATTTATTTTCTTTTACTTTATTTTTTTTACTATTTTTACTTCTTAGCATTTTCTTTGATCAAATGGACCCTTATATATTATTGAGTAATTCTTCAATAGCGATTTAAATTTTATTTATCATTTCATGTGTAATTATTACATAAGTTTAATAAATTTTACTAACCATGCTTGTTACCCTATAAATTTTAATAAATCACATTATAAACATTAAAAATAAATAAAATAAAATGATCATCCTAACATTAGTAAATAATTAAGGATGAAGATGGGGCACGGCTACCTACCTTTCAGAATTTATATATTTTTTATATAGTATAAAATTAAAGCAAAATAAAATTATATAATTGAATTGTATCTTTCGTTTGTCACTATAACCGGACAACTTGCACGTGACTAGTATAATTTTTTTTTTTCCTCTTTGCATCTTTTTTTTTTCTTTTTTGTCTCTCTCTTTCACTTTATTATTTTGCCTCAATCAATTTAAGGTAATTAAGTTTTGTTATAATTAATTAATGTTAATGATGTCCCAAATTTTGATTAAAAATTTAAAAATTGATGTCCCACATCAGCTTCACTCTTTATTTCATTCTATTTCATTCACATATTATTATAAGATAATATTATTTATTTTAGTTTTAGAATTCACTATTTTTAATTATTATTTATTGTTATTTTGATATAAATAGATGCATAAGAGTTCACTCTATAGAATTTGTGTAATTAAAAAAATAATTTTTGAAATTATTCCATTGATATCAAAAACCTTTTATAAATTTTCTACCTCTCTAATGTACAAGTATCAATTTTTGAGAGTTGACTCACAAATTTCAAAAGCTTAAATTAAAATAATTAAAAAGTATTTTTTTTTATGTAATTTGTTTTCACAAACTACATATAATGCGTTAGGCTGTTGTTTATTCAGGAGATAGAACTATTCAAAAATAGCTTCATATATACCGCCAAATTGTTAGGTACTTCTGGAATATGATATATACATATGTTTAACAACTATTTAAAAAAATGTAAAAAACTCACAACTAACTTAACACACCCATTAGTACTATTACAATCCCAGGAGAAAGTGGATTGATAGTCTCAGAATTATTTTAAATATTTTTATACATAAAAAGTTTAATTATACCAACTAAAATTATGTCAAATTAAATAATATATTATTTATTTTTAAGTTATTCTACTATTAACTAAATATTACTCAGTATAAAAAATATTATACTAATAATTTAATTTATAAAACTTTAAATACTAATAATTTAAATATATAAATTATACTATAAAAATAATTATTCAACAAAACGAGTCCTAATATCCCTGTTTCATTTAAGCCCAACCTGCATGAATTCCAAACGTGTGAGTGAAGAATAGACCTGTCACACATGATAGTTCCACCTTTTGTTAGTTGAGGGTTATGATTATGAATGGTTTTATTTTATGGTTTTTAGTTAAAAGTTAAAAAAAAAATTAGAGGTCCAATTGTTTACAATAAAATAAATTTAACATAAATAGATAAATTTATATATAATACATGTAGATAAATTTATTTGTCATTCTTTTATAATATTGACAAATGTTAAATAGATAAATTTATCTATTAAGTTAAATAAATACAAGTAACAGATAAATTTATATGTTTGATGAAACAAGTACAATTTGTTAAACAGATAAATTTATTTGTTCTTTTCTAACATCAACAAATGTTAGACAAATAAATTTATCTGTTCATTTATCTATTTGGTGAAACAAGTATAATTTGACAGATAAATTTATCTGTCTATTTATTTATACAATACAAATAAATTTATCTGTCTACTTATTTATGCAAGACAGATAAATTTATTTGCGTACTTTATACGTATTTTAAAAAAGCATAATATTTTTTTATACAGATAAATTTATCTATATATTTATTTATACAAAATAAATAAATTTATCTGTATATTTTAAAAATTACATAGATAAAGCTAATTGTCAAACCCCAGTTCCCCTCCCCCTATTTTGTAAATTAAGATAGTATAAATTCTTTTATAGCAAAAAAAAAATTAACGGGGTTGAATAACAAAAATTGTGTGACGAGAAAACGCTTCCAAAATCACAAGATTTATAGAAAGCATAAATTTTTCTTGCCTTTTAAAAAGATTATTCCTTTCCAATTTTTTTTTATCTCCACTGCCATTTCCCCCTCTAATTTAATTCAACTTTAATGTGATTATTATTATAATACTAATTTATTTTTATTATATATATATATATATTATATAAAAAAATACAAACAAAAATCATTACACAAACCCTTCTGAAATCCTCAAAGGGCAGGGTTAATTTGGTCTTTCCAACTCTAACAATTGAGATGACAAAAAACATTACATCGTCTTAAAAATAAAATCAAGAGTAATTTAGTTTTCACTCGTCTCCATTAATAGCGCTATTGCAAGGATGTAAATTTTTTAAATATGTAAAATTAATTATATTTGATTTAAAATTTAAGAAAATTAGTGTAATTTATTCAAAATTTTAAATGGTTTTTTTGGGAAATAATAAAACCTTTTCCTTATACATCAATACGATGGAGAGATTCCAATTCAGGATTTGGATATAGAGGAGATGTAAACAATTAGGTAAGACAGTTTTATGCGACCGTTGAAAAATTAAAATGAAAAAATTAGTTTTAGAATTTTAAAGTAGTATTAATTTTATTTTTTATTTATTATAAAAAAAATTAACGTGCGAGATATAATTAAATATTTAAACAAATAAATTTTAAATTTTAAATAAATTACACTAATTTTTTTAAAATTTAAACCAAATATAATCAATTTTACATGTTTAAAAAAAATTACATCCTCATCTCGTACAATGGCGCTATTATGGAGATGAGTAAAAACTAAATTACCCTGATTTTTTAAGAGGATGCGATGTTTCTTGTCATTTCAATTATCAGAGATAGAAAGACCAAATTACCCCTGCCCTTTGGGCATTCTAAAAGAGTCTGTGTAATGATTTTTGTTTGTATTTTTTTATATAATATATATATATATATATATATATATATATAATAAAAATAAATTAGTATTATAATAATAATCACATTAAAATTGAATTAAATTAGAGAGGGAAATGGCAGTGGAGATAAAAAAAATTTGAAAAGGAATAATCCTTATAAAAGGCAAGAAAATCTTAAACTTTCTAAAAATCTGGTGATTTTGGAAGTGTTTTCTCGTCACATAATTTTTATTATTCAAGCCGGTTATGTTGTTTCTTCGAAAAAATAATCAGCTACATTGATTTTTTTTCTCAATGTGTGTGTATAATGATGCTTTAACACCATTGAAATACCGTCAATCGGTACAAATCATTTGGCCGTATGATCTCAACTACCGTTAATCACCACAAATCACCGTTAAAACACCGTCACGCATGTCGTAAACCTCCAATCACAAACCATTAATTGGCACAAACAGCCACCATCAAACCACCATTACCATCGTTGACCCATCATTTTCTCTCTCTCGAAACCTTCTCACATAATTTAGGGGATTAGAAGAAGGGTTACCAAGGGCAATTATTCACTCGTTTCTGATTGTCCCTATTTGCCTTTAGGGACTCCATTTCCACCAAATGCTGAGTTGCTGCCCTGTGATTTGTTTTGCTCGGTTCTATTTTCAACTTTATTTCCTCGATCCACCAAACGACAGAGACGAGGTGAATTGCTTCTCTCTCTGGTTTTAACGACATGCTCATAGTTCTGTTATGTAAGGTTGATATTTTCGGTTGTAAGAACTCCATCCTTCCTGATCAGTTTTGGGGGTTTTGAGGCTAAACGGTTCTGAGTAGGGGTAGCAAAAAAGGGAACAAGGGTTTGGTGGTGGTATGTTCGAGAAAGATTGGATTGTAGGGTGTTAGGGGTTTACCGGGGGTGCTTGGGTCTTGTGGAGGAAGCAAGACAGAAAAGGGGGAAAAAGCTCAGTGATTTCTAGGGAGGCGGCTGCCAACCCTAATCTTTGAGGGCTTAAAGATTAGGGTTTGGTTGTGTCAGGGCCCTCAGAAGGATTAGGCTGGTGCGAAGATGGGGTTGCTATGTCTTTACCCCAATTTGGTGGACCCGGGCCATGGTTATGGGGTTGGTTCTTGGATGGGCCTTGCCTTAACTTGGGCTATTGGGTTTGGGGCAAGGCTCTTCCACTTTTGCTCTTTCTTGTTACCACTATCCATGGACCATATCTTATCTCAGACCCACTCTCTTCAATGTTACCGTTATGTGCATCTGTCATAGTGCTTTGTCGAGCTGAGATTCAGTCTTCATCTCTGGTGGCTCCATTTTCGATGACTTCAAGGCTTCTTGTATGAACTATGTTGGGGCATCCTTCACTTATATGTCCCACCCTGCCACACGAAAAGCATATTAGGTATAAATGCTCATATTCTATGCTGTATTTATGCTTACCTATAAAGAATTTGGGTATCAAGGGTTTGTTTAGGTCAACCTCCATACTGATGGGCGCATATTTCCCTATTGTTGTGAGCACAGTGGTTGCGTCTACTTTCAGTGGTCTCTCAATGGCTTTAGTAACGTGAAAAAGAATTTTCTCATGGTAGTACCCAATTGGCAGTTGGGGAAGACGAATCCAAACCACCGTCTTGGTTTCCTTAGCTTTTTCAGGTTTGAAATTTGATTCCCATCTTTAAACAGTGAGGTAGTGATCCCGGATAATCCATGGTCCCCCTGTGTAGATCGAGTAGGCAATCATTTTTGTTTACAAATTTGAAGAGAAAGAACCCAATCCAAGATATATAGCCTCAAGCTACCTTTTCAGGTTCTATATGCCTTCAACTCTATTGATTAGGGCTTTATAGCCAGTTTCTTTTCCCAATAGCCTCATAATTAGGCTTTGTTTCCAAGGTTGTTGGGCTTTTTTCAAAAGATTTACCGGGATTTGGATGATTGGGTGGATACCATTCTTGGACTGAGAAGCTACATCCTCTTCTTCACCTTCTACTTCCGAATCAATTTCCTCGTATGTGTCCAGCTCTACCAAGTTCTCATCAAACATTTTATCTTGGCCCACAAGAACCGATTTGAACGATTTAGGTTCTTGCACAGCTTTATATTCATTTTCCCCAAGTGTTCTGGAAACCCTAGCATCTTGGACTTCCCCTAATTCTGTAAGATCCATGGGATTCTCTGTTCCCGAAGGGCCTGCGAACTCTTCTTGATTCTTGATTTTTTTTTTTTACTTCGTTGGAACTCATCTTTCTCTTTCAAAGAAAGGGTTTGATCAACAATAGAAAGTTGGTTGTCTTCCATAGTGACTTCTCTCTCTCTCAAGAAGTACTTTGGCGCTTAAGTCATCTTTCACACGGAATATGCTTCATATATAACTCTTTGGGCTGGTTTGATATCAAAGTATAAATCGAATAAAATTAGTAGTGAAGTGAGATTGATAATAAAGTAGGGTTAATAATAAGGTAAAATTTATTTATTTTTGTTTGATTTTGAAAAAATTGAGAAGAGTAAAATAACTGTATATTTTATGTGTATTAAAACTGTACAATATATGGCCTATTTATATGCGAATAGGGATAAACAATAAAGAAAATTAAATCAGAATAAAATCAATCTAATCAATCTAATATTCTAATCAATCTA
>JAOTRH010448507.1:40076-65492 GCA_034768845.1 Heliamphora exappendiculata | reverse complement strand
GGGTTGAGGCTCAACTTTTAAAATGTTTTGATGAAAACCATGCATTTTCATGCATTGATCTCCATGGTAGATGGATTAGATTTTTTTATACATATGTTGTATAGTTTTGAACTCATGTTTGTACATGTTTGTTTTGATCTCCGTGTGGATGGATGGATCTTGATATCCATGTTGATGGACTAGATTTATTTATACATGTTTAATGTCTAATTGTGAAAAAGGTTTTGATTTTGATAAATGATTCTCTAGATGTACCGAGATAGCGGGTATTTAGCACGAGTTGCCCTCGGTGGAAGTCCAAAAACGTGCGCAGAGTAGGTACCTTGGTCTTTCGGGTTAATCCCCGTAAACTAGGTGGTTGGGTGCTTTGTTCCCTCAGGTTTTGGGTTCGTAAACTAAGCTTTTACCTTATGGTGGCTTCGTATAGAACTTGCATTTACCTAACCGGTCCTACGGTGTGTAGGGATTAGGTAAATGGGCAAGAGTCTGTAGTTGCTACATCTGTCCCCTTGTGACGAAATCGGTACATAGGATTTCATTTTATCTTTCTCCTCGGCGGTGTGGCCTAAGTAAAGCAAATTGTTTTATCTTTCTCCTCGGCGGTGTGGCCTGAGTGGAGCAAACTGTTTTATCTTTTCTCCTCGGCTGTGTGGCCCGTGCAGAGCAAACTATTTTACCGATTTATTTTTCTCGGTGTGTGTGATCCGAGTGGAAAACAACGTTTTAATTACAGTTTTCTTTACTATTGTTTGCATTAGTTATAATGCATGGTTTTTCTTATGGTCGAGTTAGCTCCCACCATATAATTCCATATCCTCCTTTACAGCTTTATAGTCTGTTTCTATTGGGCTTCAGCTCACGGGTGAGATTTTCTGTACAAAACCATTTTTAGGTGATGATATGGAGCATGATCTTGAGTAGATTTTTTGGTGCCCGTGGTGAAGGATAGTGGAGAACTTTTATAGTTTTCCTTTGGTATGGCAGTTCCTAGAGGTAGGTTTTGTACACCATAAGATGATATACTGTATGCATGTTGGAACTTTATGTTTACTGTTTATGAGATATGCGTATTGGGTTTTCATTTGATTTCAACAGGCGAATTTGAATGTATAAAAATCTATTTTTCATAAAACTGGGTTTTGGGACGTGACAACTTGGTATCAGAGCTTTGGGTTCGAATACCTAAGAGCCATAGGAAGAGGGTTTATCACCTAGTGAGGTTGATTACTGGTGCTTGTTTGCATGTGTATAAATGTTTTTATGACATGCTGATAGCTTGATAAGCATGATAGTTGGTGTATCTATGAGCATGGAGGTTGCGTCTTGGGATAGATTAGTCTTGCCTACGGGCGTTTGGATTAACAAATTTGAGAGCCAAGTTAGAGACGCATTTGGCCGACGTGTTTTCTAGCAAGGAATCTGAATAGGTTATCCAAATTGATGCGTCTATCTTGTTGATTCTCCTCAATATGTGAGATGTGTTGCGTTATGTGTTGGCATGCTTATGTGTTATGTTTTTACGTACGTAGCATGTTGTACGAATTCTTATCTCGTTATCTGCTTTATATAGAATTATGTCCACGCGGGGAGTGCGGGGACAGGGTCGTGGCCGAGGCCGTGGCCGAGGTTATGCTTATGTTCAGGTTCCAGAGGAGGGAGACGTTCATGCCCCACAGGAACAGGTGGGTGGTGCTGACATCATGCAGGAGATGCTTTCCACTATGAGAGCTATGGCTGAGGCATCCAGGGCTGGAGTAAGGGCTCCTGAGCCAAGAGCCTCTGTGGCTATGAGGGAATTCCGGCGATTGGATCCTCCGACCTTTTTTGGGGAGCCGGACCCCAAGGTTGCTACTGAGTGGTTGGAAGTGACCACAGCTATCTTCGATACTCTGGATATCGAGGAAGATGCTTTGCGTGTGCGGTTGGTGGCGTTCCAACTGTGGGAAGATGCTAGAGAGTGATGGAAGTTTTCCAAGACTACGGTGGATGGTACGTAGGCTGCTTTAATGAGAGTCTTCTTGGAGAAGTATTTCCTTAGATCTTCAAAAGATACATACCGAGAGGACTTCTTTTCCCTTGTTCAAGGGAACCTTTCTGTGGTCCAGTATGAGGCCAAGTTCTCGAATTTGTCGCGATTCACAGCTACGATGGTATCTACAGAGGAGTTGCGCACTAGGAGGTTTGAGAGGGGCCTTCGACCTTCCATCAAGTATAGGATTGCAGCTCTGGGTTTGGATGTGTACATTGCGCTAGTGGAAGCTGTTATTCCAGTAGAGAACTCGCTGGCAGAGAGCCGCAGAGTTAGAGAGAGTGGGAGTCAGTAGGGCAGTGGAGATGCACAGTTTCAGAGGCACAGGAGAAAGTTTCAAAGGTCGTCTAGACCTAGTTCTCATTTTGTCGGAGCGTATCAGCCGCAGTTGTCCACACCTGCACCTTCAGTGGCCTCGACAGGAAGGTCAGAGCAGAGAGGGCTAGTTTGTTATCGATGCGGACAGCTGGGGAATCGTTCAGTTGAGTTCCCACAGAAGGGCCAGGTACAGAGTTCAGCGTCTATCCAGTCACAAACGAGAGACTCACCTATCTATTTTGGGTGTGGTCAGTCCGGGCATATTTGCAGATACTGTCCCCGAGAAGGGAATATTTCGAGTGCGACAGGAGCGCTAGTTGCTCCATCAGCACAGAGACGGTAGACTCCTCAACAACCTAGGGCCCAGACATCTAGGTTTACAGAGGGAGGTACTTTAGCACATTCTGTGAAGCAGCCGACGACTCAGGGTTATGGTGGACAGACCAAACCACCGCAGGCCAGGGCTTACGTTCTTGCTGATCGCAATGCTTCCAAAGCACTAGTTGCATCTAATGCTGCAGTTACTCCATCCATGATCAAAGGTACTCTTCTAGTCTTTAGATCATGGGCCAATATCCTCATCGACATGGGAGCATCACATTCTTTCATATCTTCTGCCTTTTCATCTGCATTGGGGTGTAGGGTAGACCCATTGGGTAGTGCATTGAGCATAGAAACCCCAGTCAGTGGGAATGTGGTGTTGAGTACAATTTGCAGATCGTGTGAGTTAGGAGTCGCCGGTCGTTGTTTAGAGTTTGATTTTATCATTCTAGACATGACTACGTTTGATGTCATCCTAGGGATGGACTTGCTGACTACCTATCATGCCTTTATAGATTATGAGCGATGGAGGGTATCGATCTATACACCAGAGGGTGACTGCTTCTACTTGATGGGTGATTGGGATGAGGGCTTGGTGTCTGTGCCAGGTGCCGCACGGGTTCGAGGGAACTTGGGTTTCCTCTTTTCTGCTCTTAGGTTAGATGAGCTGGGTGAGGTTCGAGGGGAGCTACCTCCTGTGGCTTGTGATTATCCAGATGTTTTACCTGATGATCTGCTTGAGTTACCATCGAGCCGAGATGTGGAGTTCTCTATTGATCGTATTCCAGGAGCAGCTTCTATCTCTATGCCATCATATCGCTTTGCACCTGCTGAGTTGCGAGAACTCAAGGTGCAATTGTAGGAGTTGCTTGACAAGGGGTTTGTACGGCCGAGTACGTCGCCGTGGGGAGCACCATCTTTGTTCGCAAAGAAGAAGGATGGGTCTTTGAGACTGTGCATAGATTACAGGAAGCTGAATCAGGTGACGGTTAAGAACAAGTACCCTATGCCTAGGATTGATGACCTGTTTGATTAGCTGAGAGGATCGTGCTGCTTTTCAAAGATTGACTTGAGGTCAAGGTATCACCAGCTGAGGATTAGAGACAAGGATATAGCGAAGACCGCCTTTTGGACTCGTTATGGTCACTACGAGTTTTTGGTCATGCCGTTCGATTTGACGAACACCCCTGCGACTTTCATGGGTTTGATGAACCGTATCTTCCACCCTTACCTGGATAGTTTTGTAGTGGTATTCATGGATGACATTTTGATCTATTCACCCACGAGGGAGATGCATGAGGAGCATCTGCATGTTGTTTTGCGGCTCCTGAGAGAACATCCCTTGTATGCGAAGTTCGAGAAGTGAGAGTTATGGATGTCAGAGGTGAGATTCCTTAGACACGTGGTGTCGTAGGATGGGGTATCAGTGGACTCGTCAAAGACTGATGCTGTGATGGACTGGCAGTAACCAAACAATATCTTTGAGATCCGTAGTTTCCTGGGTTAGGCAGGTTATTATCGACGGTTCGTCAAGGAATTTTCCAGGTTGGCAGCACCGATGATGCGCCTGACGCGAAAGGGAGTTGTGTTTGTGTGGAGCGAGTCCTGTGAGTCAACCTTCCAGGAGCTGGAGAGGAGATTGACCAGTGCACTAGTGTTGATTATTCCAGAGCAAGGTCTGGGGTATACAGTGTATTGCGATGCATCACATGATGGTTTGGGCTGTGTATTAGTGCAGGGAGGTAAGGTTGTAGCCTACGGCTCACGGCAATTGAAGACACATGAGAAGAACTACCCGACGCATGATCTGGAGTTGACAGCCGTGGTCTTCACCCTGAAGACATAGCAGCATTATCTATATGGTGAACACTTCGAGGTTTTCTCTGATTACAAGAGCTTAAAATACTTATTTTCGCAGAAAGACTTGAATCTTCGCTAACGACGATGGATGGAGTTGTTGGGAGACTACGACTTTGATTTGCAGTACCACTCGGGAAAGCCAATTGTCGTAGCCGACACGCTCAGTAGGAGATCTCATGGTTCGTTAGCTTATGTGGCTATACGAGAATGGGATACGCTTAGAGATGTTGGGGAGTTTGATCTGTGTCTCAGAGAGACAAGGGCAGGTGTGACCTTATATTCAGTAGCTTCGCAGCCCACATTGGTTGCACACGTGTTAGAGACTCAGCGAACCGATCAGGAGGCTCAGATGATACAGGACTGCATTGCTAGTGGGAAGGATGCAGCAGGATAAACTGTGGGTTCAGATTAGAGTTTGAGGTTGACAGGACGACTGTTCGTGCCAGGGTCGTGCCGTGCTGAGGTGCTACATGATTTTCATCATTCATGTCTTGCAGTGCATCCCGGAGGCAGAAAGATGTATCACGACTTGCGCCATCAGTTCTGATGGACGGGAATGAAGAGAGACGTGATCCAATTTGTGTTTCGGTGCCTTACTTGTCAGCAAGTAAAGGTGGAACACTAGCGACTGGCAAGATTGTTACAGTCATTGCCTATATCTGAGTGGAAGTGGGAGAATATCACGATTGATTTTGTATAGGGACTTCCTCGATCGCTGACGGGACATGATGCTATTTGGGTTGTGGTTGATAGGCTGACGAAGTCGACACATTTTCTGCCCATTCGAGTATGGGATTCAATGGACAGATTGGGTAGGTTGTATGTAGGGGAGATAGTCCGACTACAGGAGTACCAGTAACTATTGTTTCTAATCGAGACCTGCGCTTTACATCACACTTTACGTCGCGCTTTTGGCAGAGTCTTCAGATGGCCTTGGGGATGGGCTTAACTTTCAGCATAGCTTTTCACCCACAGACCGACGGTCAATCTAAGAGGACCATCTAGATTTTGGAGGACATGTTGACAGCCTGTGTACTTGATTTTCAGGGTTCTTGGGAGGACCATCTATTATTGGCAGAGTTTGCATACGATAACAGCTATCAGTCTAGTATTGGGATGGCACCGTATGAGGCTTTGTTTGGTAGACCGTGTAGATCGCTTGTGTGTTGGACAGAGGTGGGACAGACCGCTGTTTTGGGACCTGACCTAGTGTGGGAGACGATCGAGAAGATTATAGTGATTCGTCAGTGTCTGGTGACAGCACAGAGCCACCAGAAGAGTTATGCATATCCGAGGAGGAGACCTTTGGAGTTTGTTGTGGGAGATCATGTGTTTCTGAAGCTCTCGCCGCATAGAGGGTTGATGAGATTTGGCCGTAACGGGAAACTATCACCACGTTTTATTGGACCATTCGAGATCTTAGAAAGGATTGGGGTGGTAGCATACCATATGGCCTTGCTACCCCAGTTGGCATCTGTACATAACATGTTTCACATTTTCATGCTTCGGAAGTACGAGCCTGATCCTTCACATGTGTTAGACTGGGCTAAGTTACGAGTTAATGAGGATATCACGTATGAGGAGCGGGGCATGTTTGGGCTCGTGGCTCTTTGGGAAGAGGTGCTGGTTTATGAGAACCGAGGTCTTATGGGTTTAGTGTTAGCCTTCAGGTTAGGCTTGGTTTTGTGAGTTGTTGGTTGTCCATGTGAGTGGATGTCAGGTTATATGGCGGGTGGCATCATGATGTGAAGTTATATATGGCTATGTGCGTTTGTAACTGATTATGTGCATTTATAACTCTAATTTATTTATGTACGAATTGTGAAGTTATACATGGCTTGTTGTCGATATGTGTAATGTGGTTTATGCTTTAAAACTCAGAGTTTTATAGGCATGTATGTGGGCTCAGTGGGGTGGATGCATGTGGTGAGTCGCGTGTGTAGCATGTGACGTGATTTGTGAAACGTAGTAATAGTACATGGTTTTGTGCATTTAAATCCTGGTTAGGATATGTATAGGTGTATAGAATGTGATAGATGAATATGTGGTTATGTGAATGTTAGCTCTGGCTGACGGTGCATTCGATAGGGCTGCGGTCCCTCGGTGAAAGTCCGTAAAGATGCATTTGGTAGGGCTACGATCCATCGGTTAAAGTTTATAAAGGTGTATTCAGTAGGGCTGAGGTCCTTCGGTGAAAATTCGTAAAGGTACATTGACGGGGCTGCAGTCCATCGGTGAAAATTTGAAAAGGTACATGAATTGTATGAACTGCATTATGGGACGGATAAAACCAATTTCAAATTATTTTTAAGAGTCGTGTGAATCACGATCTAAAAACCATTTTCAAACTGTTTTCAAGGTTCCTATGAGTGAGTCTAACATGGTTATTTTCCTCGCTTTCCCTTGCTTGTAAAAATCGTTTCGAAGGCTTGAAAGAGTCTAAAAACTGCACCTCGTTTTCGTAGCATGTTTAGCTTCTATTGCATGTGTTGTCTAGTTTCTCCTAAGCTTTGGCTCACGGTGTGGGATTTGATTTTCTTTAGAGGTGCTGGTCACGTAGGTTGATCTGGGGTTGCTGGAGAGGTGTAAGAGCTGTAGTTTTTCTTTTTTGTTCTTTTTGTATCATATATGTTTACATATTTTTCAGTGTCAGAACCGTCTAATGTAAGCCATTTGGCGATTATATACAATCCATGTATGGTTTATCTTGAGAGTGTATTCTCTGTTAGGTTTTATGTTTGGTTGTTGTGGGTATTTCACGTGACCCAGAGTTTGGGGCGTGACAAGGCATGCCCCTTGTAAGCTTGTATTTTTTTTTCTTTTAAGTTACTGTTAATTACCCCAAAAAAAAAAAGAAAAAAGGGTGCTAAAACCTATAGCAAAAGCCCTTACAGCCGACGTTTCTTCTTCTTCAAATTTACGAGGGCACAAGACCTGGAACAAGAAGCAAAATATAAATGATACAAAAGGTAAAATAAAACCAACTCACACACCCGAAGATGATCTGACAACCCTCCACACAAGGTGTATAGCTCAACACTCCAAAAAAAAGACAAAAACAAATTTCACAGACTCCTCCTCTACTCTACGGCGCTACACTGTGAACAAACACAGTTCATATAGGTTAACAAAACCTCACTTCACTCGACTCTCTAAACAAAATCCTCAAAACTCACTGCTCCTTACCACCTCCACGCTAACCTGCACAGAAAACTCATAGCATATATGCATTAGAAAACCTCACCATCACTCTCTCATTTGAAGTGTATAACTCAACCCTCCAAAAGAAGAATCCCAAATCTCCCAAAAGCGCCTGTAGACCATAGCTTCACATTGATCAAGAAGGCTCAAAGGTTTGTAGTAAAAATATTAGGTAGCAACCCCCACTCCTCTTGGATAGCCCTATTCTTGAGGGTATTCGGGATCCGACGCCTAGTAAACATGCGCCCTCTAACTAAATCCCAAATCTCCTTAATCACCACCACACACCCTCGATTCCTACCTTAGAATTTATGAAAGTTTTACTCCTTCCAAATATAGTAGACAGTGGCTGAGAAAGCAAGATTCTTAATCATGGCGGTAAGAGACTATGTACCGGCATTACCCGCAAACCTAGTCCACCAATCTTTCCAAGAGACTTCAATCCAATCTAGTTCACACTTCCCCATAACCTAGGCCCAAATACGTGTAGAAAAGGGGCATGTAAAGAAGAGATGATCATGAGACTCGACACTACCCAAGCATAGGTTGTAGTGATAATCACAGGCCATTCCAAACATCCTCAACCTATCACCCTTGCTAAGCCTACCCCTAATTGCTATCCAAAGAATATAGCTAATTTGAGGTATATGGTGCTTAAACCATACAAGATTACACCACTCAAGCTGGGGTTTAAGATCCCGAATCTCCTCCCACAAGGAGCTTATAGAGAGCTTCCCCCATTGAAATGCCATCTAATGCTATCCCTCTTAAAAGAGTCAGGCTCACAATCAATCTCCATAGCAAACTCAATTAGATCCATAGAAACAGCCGAAGGCCACTTTCATCTACACCCATCAGCAATGCACTTAACTCTATCTAGACGATTCATACCAGAATCATAAACAATCCTAGTCCCTTCTCATCCAAAATGGGCCCCCAGGGAAGCCACAAGAAAGTACCTTACCATTACCTATCTCATAGTGTAAATAAGGCTAGATCAAAGCCCTAAGTTGAAGTAGCTTTCTCCAACATCATGAAGCCGATTGCGGTATCTTAACTGACCAAAAAGACTCCCTTATGAGAATGTTAGTGTGACGCTTCATCCTTCGGACACGTCGGGACATACGTAAATATAAATATAGGAATATACTAGCCATACATTCATATTTACATATGTTAGTTATTACATCATAAACGAGTTATGAACCGTTCAAAATTACATAACTATTATAGTTTCACCAAGAAATTTCAAAATTTTTGCTAAGCACGGGAAAAATTGAATATAAGAACAAAAGCAGAGATCTTGACTCTTCAGAATGCATCAACGGGATCCTCGGGGATGACTTCCTCTAAGAACTCCTCCTTACCTGTGGCACGAATTCCATGAGCCAAGGCCCAAAAGCAAAATACTCTAACTTTCTAACTAATCTCACGGCATAAAATTCACCACAACACTTACCATATAACACCCAGTGCAGTTTATAGTCAAGGAGATAAACAAATTTATGATAGGATAACAAATAAGTCAATAAACATATGCATGTGAGATGCCATGTATGAAATGCAGATGCCCAATTCGATATGCACCTAGATTATAACAGGGATTCCACACCGAGAATCACCATAGTAGACTTGATGGGACTTTGATCACCAAACCTATTCTCGCCTCTTTGTGAATAGTGACCGTGTCGTCGGGCGTCATGCCACAGCTGTTTTACTCAATGGCAACGGCGCGGGGTAGCCAATTACATCCTTATTCCAAATTCTCTTGCCAAATTATATGCGCACAAAACCCACCTGAATAACAAGAATGCTTGTTTGGAATCAACCTAAAGTCTAAATCATCAAAACTAGAGTGCTAGCAACGAACCCATGGTGCTCAACAATATCTATAAACCATTTCAAACTCCGGGGACGCACCCAGGGTGTACAAGAGGGATTCATCCCAAAACAATTTCAAAAATTGGCAATCAGGGACGCCCTAGACATAGAATCAAGAATGACGATCTCAATACAACCCATCCCAACAATTGTCTGCACATATGGACTCTAACATGCCAGGATGCAAGTGACAATGCTCATAATGTGTACCATCGATCTCAAATGCAACAACTTATAGCATGGCATCAACTAGCATGGCAAGGTTCATGGTATAAATCGCAAAGCACAAGGTACAAGTATGTGAAATACAAGCTACAATTCTCAAGATATGATTCAACATGATTGGATGAATTCTAAATCATCATACATTCACTTAGAAACACAATTCAACTAATTCAAACCAATAATCATATAGAACCCGGGTCTCACAACAAGGTACTCACACATACACTTAGCAACTTTTAAGTCCAAAAATCAAGTATTAAATAAAAGGGCCGACTAGGTTTTGGGGTATTTAGACTTGGAATCAAGTTATAATTTTTAAACACCATTTAGATAAAATTATTTTTTACAACTCTCATATTTAACACCAAGGCCAAAACTTAAGGCAAAAGGGTGAACAAAACATTCTAAGCAAAAACAGTTCAGCACTTTTCTGAAGATTTTACCAAAATCATGCTTCTGTTGGTCTTGGTTTTGAGGTATAAGATTAAGTCTAAATTAGCCCATTTTTTTATTATGTTATAGTTCAACATGTCCCCTACAAGGTTCATGTTTAGAGCTAAGGGTAGTTATTTGGAATAAATTTGACTTTTTGGCCATTTTAGAAAATAGGTTCTGTCAGCTACCAAAACTCAGCAGAGCTGGTTTTGGACAGAGGGTTTGAAATGGTTTTGGGTTATCATCCTGACGATTTAAAATCTGATTGTTTGGAAAAAAGTACTTCAATATGTTATCTACAATGTTCAATGTTCATGTAGACAACGTTTGGAATAGGTCACTAAAAATAGGGGTTTTGGGCTACCAAAAAATATGTGACAGAAGTGTCCCTTAAGGGCTAAAACTCAATAGAGACTTTCAAAGGGGTTTTGACATATCAAAACTCAATATCTTGTGCTCCGTGTTTAGGGTTGATCGATATACGTGTTACCTACAACTTTCATGTTTTGACCAAAGTTCGGATCTCACTTTAAACTTGAATTTCCAAGTTAGTAGTGTTGACTGGTCGAAAAATGACACAATTTGGTAAAATTGCAATATCTCGAGTTCAATTTATGCAAATGAGATGAAATCAACTTTGGATGAAAGATAACATAAAAAGATAAATATGGACATAAAGAACATGCTTAGATCAACTTTCTACCTTGAGTTATGGGATTCCAAAGTTCATGGCAGAAACATCTACGTTCTCAAAAATCAAGTCTCTTAGGGTTCAAGTCTTCTACTTATGTCATGTCAAGTTTTTGTTCCATTTCTTTGCATGCTTGTGTTTTAGACTTTAATATCAAGGCTCCAGAACACTTAGAAGTCATCAAACTCAAAAGATAACAACATACAACAACATCTCATATCACCCATAAACATAACAGCCCCAAATTTTCAACTACGACGTTTTTTCTGTTTGATTTTGGTTCTCGATTCTTGGAGTGTTCAAAGGGATGTGTTGGGGGTTATTTCGAGGGATATTAGACATAAGGTTTAGAGGTTTTACTTACTTGTTTTAGGGCTCAAGGGATGGTGGTATGGAATGTGACACCCCGTTCCCCAAGCATGTCGGGACATATGTAACTATAAATAAGGAACATATTCTAGCCGAATGTTCATATATACATAAGGTAACTACTACATCATTAACGGTTCAGTGATTGTTCAAAATACTTAATAAGTACAGCCATCCAGAAAGCTTAACAAAAGTTACATTATGTCCGTGAAAAACTGAACAAAAGATCAAAAGTAAATAGTCTACATCTTCAAACTGTGTTGTTGGGATTATCCTACTCCTGCCACACTCCCCCTTCTTCAAAGTCTCTTTCCTCAACAAACGAAACTTCCTCGAACTTTTCTTCTTCTTCACCTATGGCGTAAATGCCATGAGCTAGAGCCCTGAAGCAAATTTCCTAAATCGTCTAACAAACTCACGACAAGATAGTCTACAATACATATCGTATAACACCCAATGCAAAGTTAATGGAACAGAAATATAGGCAAACTATCATTTTCAACAGGATGAGCACATATAAGAACCGGAGTGTGAGTGCGTGATGCAGATGAATGAAATGAAAATGCCCAACCCCAAGTACTTCTAGAACAGTATCATGAATTTCGCGCCGGGAATTACAAAATAGACTTGATGGTATATTAATCACTTAACCTATCATAGCCTCGTTGCGAAAGGTAAATGCTCGCCTTGGCTACATGCCTCAACCGTTTTACTCAAAGGGAACGACGTGGGGGGGAGGGGGTCAACCTGTTTTATCCATCCTTATCTGGACCTGCCGATCCCACATTCCATACTAGGATGCTCGTTAAGCGTCAACCCAAAGTCCAATTAAAGCTAGTGATGATCCCATGGTGCCTAAATTCCTATTTTATAATAAAATCATCCAATTCAATATTACATCTGGCAACCGGGGATGCCCTAGATCCACATCCACTAAATAATTGATTTCCATGTCACCTAACCCAATCGAAAGATAAGAAGAGAACTCCGATAACCCGAGATGAAATGGAGAAATGCCCATGACGTGCAATATGCCTCTTGTGTACAAGTAATCGTTGCATGGTATATATATAAACATGACATGGCACATGGTATAACTTGCTAAAACATTAAGTACAAGCATGTGAAGCATAACCACAACTTAGCAACATAGACTCGAACCATTGGAATGAGTTCATCTCATCAAAAGAATTATTTTCATACACCAGTTACTTACAAAGTTCATATAAGGTTCACACACTCAAGTCTCATAAGCAACACACCATTTAAACACTTAGCCAATTTTAGGTACAAGTTTTAATTGCTAGTTTTAAGGTTGCGACAGTATTTCGAAGCACTTAGACATTGATTTAATTTCTAAACTTTTAACACCAATTAGATAAAAATATTCCCTACAACTTTCATGTTTATCACTAATGCTAGATCCTAAGGTATGGGGGTCATTTATTTTATTTAAGTAAAAATGGTTCAGCAATTTGTAGAGAAATACACAGAATTTGAGCTTCTGTTGGCCACTGTTTTGGGGTATCAATTCAAGGGATATGGCGCTGAATTTTGGTGGAGTTTTGGTTAAAGGTGCCGCCTACAATTTTCATGTTTTGAGTTGGGGATACTTATTTGGAAAAAGTTTGAGATTTTAGCCAAATTATAAAATGGGTTCAGTCAGCCTATAAAGGGTGTGCAGACTGTGTTTTTAATAGAGAATGCTAAAAACCTTTGGGGTATCATCCGTGGGTATTTTGGGCTGATTTCTGATCTGTAACTAGTTTAACATGTTAGCTACAAAGTTCATGTTTACCACTTTTGGATTTGGCTTATAAAAAGGTAGGTTTTAAGTCTCACAAAAATGTGTGAAAGAGAGGACTGTCAGTCACTAAACCTTAACAGTGACTTTGGGAAGGATTTTGATCCATCAAGACTTCTTATTTTTGGCTCCTTTGGTGGAAAGAAGAATATGTGTGTTCTCTACATGTTTTGTGTTTTGACCTAAGCTCGGTTCACATTCTAACTCAAGATTTTTAGGTCTGTAACTCAGAGTGGTCAAGATCAGATACTTTTTGAAAAAAAATGAGTTTCTTGGAGTTCTACCCAACAAAATCACTTCAAACCAATTTTGTATGAAAGATAATTCAAAAATCTAGATCTGAGCATAAAAATCACTTTAAGAACATTTTTCTACATTTAGTTATAACAATTTAAAGTTGGTGGCAGAAAGTGAATAAGTCCAAAACATCAGGCTACTTAGGGTTTTGATTGCTTGGCTTATGTTGTGCACATTTTTGACATATTTTCTTTGCATGCATGTCGTAAACTCACATAAACTAAAACTCCAAATTACACACAAGCCATAAAACTTAAAAAATTACACATGCAAGCTCATACAAAACTCAATTTTACACAAACAGCCCATGTTCTACTCCTACGCATTTTTGACTTGTTCTTTGTTTTATCTTCTTAGGGTTTGTTATAGAGATGGATTGAGGAATCTCTTGGGAGAGAATATCAGAAGGTTTAAGGGAGTTGCTTACCTTATTTGAAGCTCAAATGGGTGAAGGAGAGATGAACTTAGCTTTATAGCACATTCTTTGAGCCTTTTCTCCTCCTTCTTTCTTCCTTCTCTCTTCTTCTCTCTATCTTCTTTGTAGACACTTAGAGAAATTTTAGATAACCCTCTCTCACTTCTCCCAACCGAATGTGAGAAAGGAAAGAGTGTTTAGGGTGTGTTTTTATAATAGAAATTATAATGGAGATTAATTATTGCAATTAGTTTTAAATTTGAATTTTTGTAATTTCCTATTGGTTGCATGAGAGGTGGGAGTTATTTGAGGGAGACATATTAAGACCCTGGCAGCAAGGGAATTTGGCTGGTGCTTTTTGGGGAACTAAAAAGCTGATTTTATATTTAATTAGAATTTTAAATTGTATTTTGGTACATTTTTGTGAATATAAATACATAAAATATTAATTTTATATACCTAAACTTACTAAAATCTATTATATTAATGTATTTATAATTTATTTAGTCATTTCATAATTTATCATAATTTTGATAGTAATTAATTAAATAGGTATAGACTTTTAAGTTAAATTAAGTTAGTTTGATTAGAATTGGTTTTTTGACTTATTTATTGTATAGAGATTTTAAAAAATTATTTGTTTACTTTTTTTGAGTTATATTATTATATTATTATGTATATTACTTGTATAAAAAGTACTCGATCAAAATAATGCTTAATTTATACATCTTTTTTTTATTTTTAAGCTTAAAAAGGAAAAAAGTAGTTTTTTAGGCACAAATTCCTAGGTGGCCGACCATGCAAGGGTAATTTGGTTATTTTTGTTATTATTTTGTATTTTATTAATTAATTGTATATAAATATCTAATTTTGGGTATTCATGTGTCAAATTTTAGATTTTTGGAACTTTTTGCTATACTATGGGCAAAATGGTCATTTTACCTTAGTTATGAGAATTTTTAATTTTTAATTTCATATTTTATATTATTTACTTAATTTAAGCTGTTCCGAGACTTTTCTAAGTGTGAGGGCTTTGCCTTTGAATATTTGGTCTTTTTAGGATTTTCGGGTCAAATTAGGATTTTCGGGCTAATTAGGGTTTCTTCTATTCATGTAGCGACCTAAGTTCTCATCGTTTATCCGTCGCTAATACTAGGGTTTGAGCCGGGTTGTTAATCTAGGTGGTTACTATTAGGGTCCAAACTGGGGTGTTACAATCTACTCCACTTAAATAAATTTCGTCCTCGAAATTTCATGCGAAAGGTTGTGGATGACTTCTTGCAACTCTTCTCTTCGAAGTTGTATCCTTGAGTTATCCATTATTGAGGGCATGGACAAGGTCGGGTTGATACGTTCAATATTTTGGGGAAAACGATTGCTTAATCTTACTAATTTCTTAAACTGATTACTACAAAATTCTCAATAATCACATTGTATACTTGTGGCGCGAGAATTATTTGTCTAGTGCTAACCTAATAGTCTTTGTCCTTCAAGCATATCCTTTCCTGAGATAATACAACAAGTTTAACTAATGTATATCTTAGAGTTTACAGATTCGGGCGTACCTCCGATTATCAACGAATACTCCTTTTTCCCTTGTGAATGCGATTCTTTCGTCCATTGGTTCTCTTGTTGGTCGAGTTGTTTCATCCTTCCCGAACTGCTCATTCCCTTTTTACGAATGTTGTAGTTTCTTCCCCTTGGTAGCGGGCATTCAAACTTTTTATGTCCAAACTTATTGCAATTGAAACAGATTGTTGAGTTTATCTCCTGTGAATGGCAAACACTTCCCTTATCGCCATCCAATTGGTCAGGTTGCACCACCTTTTTCACACCATTTGTTCCTTGCTACAATGAATTTGTTTGATCCTTGTAGCCCTGGTTTGGTTGATGGTGGTTGTAGTTTAATCATTTTTGCAGTGGGCATTCATACTTTTTATGTCCAGGCTTCTAGCACTGATAACATATTTTAGGTTTCGAGCGTGTGATCTTTTTGTTGTTCCGTAGTGGTCCTCGTTGGTTGTCTTCTCCAATTCTTGTCGGGCAGCGCATTATCTTATGTTCTGGCTTGTTGCACCTCTAACAAACTCTCACTATTGGTTGTTGTTGCATTGTGGCCTTGATCCAGACCTCAGTTGTTCGGAAAAAATTCTTCCTCTCAGGTGCTGGGATATTCTGTACCCTTAGGTTAGATAAGTACCATGATCCTTCCTGGGGTACCTTCCCTTGTGATCGTTCCAAGTTGGCTGTTAGATCTTGCAAAATTTATGCTAGGCTCAGGACTTCCACTTCATTTTCGACTTCACTTACTTTTGCTGAACGCCTATGGTTTTGTCTTTGTTCCGCCATCTTTAAAGAAAATAAAGGGAAAAGGGGTCACGAAACTGTTTGCTAAAGTTGGTTCTACTTTTAAGGTGAAGCCTGACGCTCGATCTCCCTATTAGTATGAAAAGTCTTGTTCAATGTGGTTCTATCGTTCTTCACCAAAGATCGTCACAGCAGGGCTACCTGTTTGGGTTTTATATGAATTTTCGTTATTGTATTCCGGGTCTCACTTTATTGACTAGCAAAGATGTATTCCAACCAATCAATTCCCTTTTGTTTCTATTCCGTATACTGATAATTTCATAGTGTTGTTCACACATAAATCCTCATATGGTGGCAAAGGCTAGTTGGAAGCTTGTCATCGTAAGTGGCTTTAGCCAAAAATAAAGATTTCCTTCAATCTCCTTCATGCCTACTCTTAACATACTTTTGATGGTTCAGAACCGAGTGCTTAGACTGTCTAGGTGAGATGCGGGCCTTGTTTAGATATAGTAAAGAACTAATGTTGGTGTAAAATTTAATGGTTATACCTTTTACTTGTAGCTACCGATGTGTCTTGAGATTTAACCAATAGAAAGCGGGTGGCCTTAGTAAGGTAATTTATTACAACCCGAATGTTATCGTACTCTTGAGGTGATCATTGACAAATCCATGGCAACAAAGTCCATAATCATATACTTTTGTTCATATTCCAGTCTTTCCAAGTATTGTACCATTTCTCTTAGCTTCCACCGTTTGTCCTTTATGTGTTGGTGTGTAGGGTTTGGACGTCTCTTCCATTGATTGGATCGTTTCTCTCCATTTGTCGGTCGCTCTAGGGAAACTGAATTGTGGTAAAAGGTATGTCTGAGGCAAATATCGAGTCACGTAATCCATTTTGGTTTGATGGTAAACTCTCCATCAAGCTCCTGAGCTCATATCGTTGTCAAAAATTTTCCATTGAAAGTGGGGATGGCCGGATTCGGATACTATTATTTTGGTGAGAAAGGTTGACATGAATATTGATACATACAAATGTTCTTTCTTTATTTGTATACTAAGGTTGTCCTAAACTCGATGCGTGTCTCTTGTTTTCCACTTTCCTACTGTCGGTATAAATCTTTTGCTTTTCGGTTTGTTGGATTTACGGATCCACTGTGAACTAGTCTGGAAAAGTCTAAACTTTGTCACATAGTGATGTCATGAGTCCCTTAGTGAGAAACTGTTGTTCTTAACTACATATTGTTGATGACATAGCTCTACTTGTCGGGTCCTTTGAAAATGTGTAATCAGTTGAGCGAACCTTTACTTAACCATTCTTGCAGTTGGGGGTTTTGGTCTTCAAAACTTCGTTAAACGCGAGCGTTGACAGTGCTTTGAGTCGTAATGTTGAGGAAAGGTTGTGCTATGATTTGAAGAGGCGTTAAGAGTGTTCCGTGCATTATCCTAATCAACCATGAAAGCATTGAAGCCTAATAATGTACTATTCTGACGTTCGTCGTAGTCACTCACAGATCTACTGGGCAGGGTTTTGAGGATTAACGGGTAAAAACATACGTGGAGTTCAATAAGGATGGTGAGCTCAATTTTTATCAGTTTCAAAGAAAGTGATTGTAAGGTAGTAAATAGGTAAGCATTTAGTTGAGGATCTCGAATGGTACAAGCACGAAATGTAGCTGGGGTTAGAACATCTTATAGTGAGCTCCCAGATAGTTTAAAGGGGTCATAGTTTAAAGCAATCACTGCTGGATCGGGTCGAGAGATCGATTGAAGCTTAAATGCACTAGAGATAAAAAAATCAGCAATTAATGAATGTTATAAAAGGATGTTCTTGGGACCAAATTGTGCAGTATCAGACTTTAACAAAAGGTGTACTTAAGCAACGGGTAGCTAAAATGGATATTTGCCCTGAAATTACATCGGCCTAACGCATTTCAATTCAAGCATCCAAGTCAACTCCCCAGGTTGGGATTTCAAGAGTTCACAAAATTGCTTCAGTCGGATGTGGTGTTGAAGTCAGGAACGAATGGTGGTGAAGGATCTTGACAATACCGAACGACGTTGAGTTCTACAAATAGAGAACTAGTTCAAGGATGATGGCGTGCATTTAAGGACAATCAAAGGTGAAGGCATGACTTAGCCAAGGAAAACTTCAAGGACAATGGTATTTTGTAAGAGAAATTTCCCGATAGGGTTACCAACAAGACTTGGGTGTAGAAGGATTACTTATGAATGATACAGGGTAGCGTTGTTGAGGACCGGTGCTATTAGAAGGAAAGATAGGCAAAGAATTCTAACTAGTATAGAAGTTGATACAAGGGTTTTGGGAAAAGAAACTCGTAAGAGTGAAGTTACGAAATTGTTAACGGTGTTTCCTCAAACCTTAAGCTACTCTAAGTGCTTTATCATCTAGGGGTTGGTCAACTTATCGGGGGTTTGATCGTTTATTAACTATCTAAGAGAGTGTCGAGATTAGGGGGAGGTTGTTCCCATTCTTAATTGTCTTCATGTTTTTGGGATATTATAGATTTAGTTTGAGATTATGAGATAGCTTATGATTTTGAGATAGTTTATAAAGAATTTAACAACGAATACCTGCATTTTATTCAACATGTAACTGGTACAAGATTCTCAAAAAGTTCACATAGCATACATACAACCTTTAAACAAGAGAAAAAGTACAGTGCCTAACGTACTAAAGCTTAAACAAACAAATGCGGATAAAAGTGGCGAATAATTGTCTCGCGTTCCCAAGTCGCTTCATAAATTCCATAACAACGCCACTGGACCTCCACGTACCAAATGTTCCCTAGCCCTCTACGAGCTCCACTGATTATGGTAATTAGTATCTCCAAGTACGTTTCTAGACTGTTAAAGTTGATTATCGGGTTGCGTGGGTTAATGATTCCTCTCATATCCCTTGGTTTATGTATCTGCATCCACTTTGCATTCATTCTATCCCCTAACAACTTTTTGAATCCCAACGGTACCTTCAGACGGTAGGTGGTTTCGTTGCACCTCTCCAATATCCTTAGCAGACCCATGTACCTCAGAAAAGACTCGGGCATTTTCCACTTCCACGTCCTTTTAAGAAATACCTTGCATACACTCGTTCTCCAGCACGATAGTCTTTTTGGTAATCCTGGTGGCTCCAGTAGATTACGGCATCCGTTGCTTCATCATCATCTAGCTCTGGTGGCGGTGCCTCTAGTGGATTATAAAAGAAAGTGATGGCTCGCTCCTCGTTCTTGTCATCGTCCTCAAGTCCCTCCTCATTATCGGCTCCGAAATCCATCTCTTCCCCAACTACATCAGGTTCTTCGTTTACTTCCTCGACCTCTTCTTCCCCTTGTGATGGCCACTCATCCGGAAACATCCATGCTAACAAAATCACGTCTACTAGGTCTTGCTCTTCAGCGGGTTCTTCCTCCGGGTCTGAGTCTTCTGGTTTCGATGCTGCCTACGGTTCCCCGGCTGGTTCTGTGTCGGACGCCATCTTAAAGGAAGAAAAATAGGGAAAACCCTAAGCTAAAAATTTTAAGTTGTTAAAATTATACGTGATAACTTAATAGTACAGACACTCTACAGAGTTTTTTTACACTACAAAACTCGCGATCTCCCATTTCCCAAGGCCTGAAGGTTCACTAAAACTAGGCTCTGATACCAACTGTGACACCTCGTTCCCCGGGCATGTCGGGACATATGTAACTATTAATAAGGGACATATTCTAGCCGAATGTTTATAAATACTTAAGGTAATTACTACATCATTAACGGTTCAAAGATTGTTCAAAATACTTAATAAGTGCAGTCATCCAGAAAGCTTAACAAAAGTTACATTATGTCCGTGAAAAACTGAACAAAAGATCAAAAGTAAATAGTCTACGTCTTCAAACTGCGTCGTTGGGATTATCCTGCTCCTGCCACACTCCCCCTTCTTCAAAGTCTCCTTCCTCAACAAACGCGTCTTCCTCGAACTGTTCTTCTTCTTCACCTGTGGCATAAATACCATGAGCCGGAACCCAGAAGCAAATTTCTTAAACTGTTTAACAAACTCACGAAAAGATATTCTACAATACATATCGTATAACACCTAATGCAAAATTAAGGGAACAGAAATATAGGCAAAATATCATTCTCAACAAGATGAGCACATATAAGAACAGGAGCGTGAGTGCGTGATGCAAATGAATGAAATGCAAATGCCCAACCCCAAGTACTTCTAGAACAGTATCATAAATTCCACGTCGGGAATTACAGAGTATACTTGATGGTATATTGATCACTTAACCTATCCTAGCCTCGTTGCGAAAGGTAAACGCTCACCTTGCCTACATGCCTCAACCTTTTTACTTAATGGCAGGGGGGTCAACTAGTTTTATCCATCCTTATCCGGACCAGTCGATCCCACATTAAGTACTAAGATGATCGTTAAGCGTCAACCCAAAGTCTAATTAAAGCTAGTGACGATCTCATGGTGCCTAAATCCCCGTTTTATAATTAAAAACTCCAATTCAGTATCACATCTGGTAACCAAGGATGCCCTAGATCCACAACCACTGAATAATTGATTTCCATGTCACCCAACCCAATCGAAAGATACGAAGAGAACTCCGATAGCCCGAGATGAAATGGAGGAATGCCCATGACGTGCAATATGCCTCTTGTGTACAATTAATCGTTGCATGGTATATATATAAACATAACATGGCACATGGTACAACTTGCTAAAACATTAAGTACAAGCATGTGAAGCATAACCATAACTTAGGAACATAGACTAGAACCATTGGCATGAGTTCATCTCATCAAAAGCATCATTTTCGTACACTAGTTACTTACAAAGTTCATATAAGGTTTACACACTCAAGTCTCATAAGCAACACACCATTTAAACACTTAGCCTATTTTAGGTACAAGTTTTAATTGCTAGTTTTAAGGTTGCAACAGTGTTTTGAAGCACTTAGACATTGATTTAGTTTCTAAAATTTTAACACCAATTAGATAAAAATATTCCCTACAACTTTCATATTTATCACTAATGCTAGATCCTAAGGCACGGGGGTTATTTATTTTATTTAAGTAAAAACGGTTCAGCAATTTACAGAGAAATACACAGGAATTGAGTTTCTGTTGGCCACTGTTTTGGGGTATCCATTCAAGGGCTATGTCTCTGAACTTTGGTGGGGTTTTAGTTTAAGGTGCTCCCTACAAGTTTCATGTTTTGAGTTAGGGATAGTTATGTGGAAAAAGTTTGAGATTTTGGCCAAATTATAAAATGGGTTCAGTCAGCCTAAAAAGGGTCTACAAACTATGTTTTCAACATGGAATGCTCAAAATATTTGGTGTATTATCCGAGGGTATTTTGGGCTAATTTTTTCTCAGTAACTAGTTTGACATGTTAGCTACAAAGTTCATGTTTACCACTTTTGGATTTGGCATATAAAAAGTTAGGCTTTAAGTCTCACAAAAATGTGTGATAGAGAGGTCTGTCAGTCACTAAACCTTAATAGTGACTTTGGGAAGGCTTTTGACCCATCAAGGCAACGTATTGTTGGCTAATATTTGGTGTACAAAAGAATAAATGTGTCCTCTACATGTTTTTTTTTCACCTAAGCTCGGTTATCTTTCTAACTCAAGATTTTTTGGTCTGCAACTCAGAGTGGTCAAGATCTGACACTCTTTGGAAACAATGGGATATCTGGAGTTCTACCCGAAATCACTTCAAGCTAATTTTTTATGAAAAATAATTCAAAAATCTAGATCTGGATACAAAAATCACTTTAAGACCATTTTTCTACATTTAGTTATGACGATTTAAAGTTGGTGGAAGAAAGTGAGTAAGTCTAGAAAATCAGGCTACTTAGGGTTTTGATTGCTTGGCTTATGTTGTGTACATTTTTGACATATTTTCTTTGCATGCATGTTGTAAAATCATAAAAACTAAAATTCCAGAATACACACAAGCCATAAAACTTAAAAACATACACATGCAAGCTCATACAAAACTCAATCTAACACAAATAGCCCATGTTCTACTCCTATGACGCCTTTTTGTCTCATTTTTTGTTTTATTTTCTTAGGGTTTGTTATAGAGATGGATTAAGGGGTATGTTGGGAGAGAATATCAAAAGGTTTAAGGGAGTTGCTTACCTTATTTGAAGCTCAAATGAGTGAAGGAGAGATTGACTTAGCTTTATAGCACCTTCTTTGAGCCTTTTCTCCTTCTTCTTGCTTCCTTCTCTCTTCTTCTCTCCATCTTCTTTGTAGACACTTAGAGAAATTTTGGATAACCCTCTCTCACTTCTGTCAGCCGAATGTGTGAAGTGAAAGAGTGTTTATGGTGTGTTTTTATAATAGAAATTATAATGGAGATTAACTATTGTAATTAGTTTTAAATTTGAATTTTTGTAATTTCCTATTGGTTGCATGAAAGGTGGGGGTTAATTGAGAGAGACATATTCAGACCACGGCAACAAGGGAATTCGGCTAGGGCTGTTTGGGGAACTAAAAAGCTGATTTTATATTTAATTAGGGTTTTAAATTGTATTTTGGTTCATTTTTATGAATATAAATGCATAAAATATTAATTTTATATACCTAAATCTACTAAAATCTATTATATAAATATATTTATAATTTATTTAGTCTTCTCATAATTTATCATAATTTTGATAGCAATGAATTAAATAGGTGTAAACTTTTAAGTTAAATTAAGCTAGTTTGATTAGAATTAGATTTTTGACTTATTTATTATGTAGAGATTTTAAATAATTATTTATTTACTTTTATTGAGCTATATTATTATATTATTATATATATTACTTGTATGAAAAGTATTAGGTCAAAACAATGCTTAATTTATACATTTTTTTTCTCATTTTTAAGCTTAAAAAGGCAAAAAGTAGCTTGTTGGGCACAAATTCCTAGGTGGCCAGCCATGCAAGGGTAATTTGGTCATTTTTGTTGTTATTTTGTATTTTATTAATTAATTATATATAAATATCTGTTTTTAGGTGTCCATGTGTCAAATTTTAGATTTTTGAGACTTTTTGTTGTACTTGGGGTAAAATGGTCATTTTACCTTAGTTATGGAAATTTTTGATTTTTAATTTAATATTTTATATTATTTACTTCATTTAAGCTGCTCTGAGACTTTTCTAAGTGTTAGGATTTTGCCTCTGAGTATTTGGTTTTTTTAGAATTTTCGGGTCAAATTAGAGTTTTCGAGCTAATTAGGGTTTCTTCTATTCATGTAGCGACCTAAGTTCTTATTGTCTATTCATCGCTAATACTATGATTTGAACAGGGTTGTTATAATCTAGGTGGTTTCTATTAGGGTCCGGACCGGGGTGTTACATGGAATGACTTAGCTTTTAGAGAAACATTACTCCTTGGTTCCTTTGTCTTCTTCTCCTTCTTTCTCCTTCTTCTCTCTTAAACTTGTGGAATACCTCAAGAACACTCAACCTAGACTTCTCTATCTCTATATATGCACGAAAATATGAAGGGAACAAGAGGGTGTTTGGCATGATTTATATAGGAAAAGGTTAGGAGACAAAGGGGAGACAAAATGTACTTTTAAAGACTTCTTTTTCTTCTTTTTAATTATTGTGATTTGAGAAGATTTGAGTTGGTGCAATATTTGAGGCCTATAAATCAGATATGGGGAAGAGAAATACAGCTAGGGGGCTATTTGTGGGACAAAAAACTGATCCCACATCATTCAAGGGATTTTGCATTGATTTGCGTGCCTTTTTGTGCAAGAAAATGCATTAAAGTTAATTTATTGTATCTTTTTGGTGTCTTTTCCAATCGAGACCTATTATTTTAGTATGTTTATGAAAAATATAGTATTCTCATGTATTATCGCAAGTTTCATAGAAATTGATTAAGTAGATATAGTCTTTTAAGTCAAATTAAGCTATTTTGGCAATATATGACTTTTTGACTTATTTTGTTGTGTATAAATTTCAATAATAATTTGTTTTTGTTTATTGACCTATAACACTTTATTATTATGTATATTACTTGTTCAACAAGTATTTGATTATCATAATGCTTAATTTAATACATTTCTCACCATCTTAAGCTAAAAAGAAAGCAAAAAGTCACTTTTTGGCACTCTTCCTAAGGTGGTTGGCCACTAAGGGGTTTTTTTGTTATTTTTTATGTTATTTTGTCATTTGGTACTTAATTATACTTAAATCCTTAATTTAGGGTATCTGTGTCAAAATTTAAATTTTTAATACTTTTTACCGTACTAAGGGCAAAATAGTCATTTTACCATATTTATGAGAATTTTTTTATTTTTAACTCATTATTTTATGATATTTACTTCACCTAGAATGTTCGGAGACTCTCCAAATGCTAAGATTTTGTTGCCTGAGTTTTGAACCTTTTTGAGGTTTCTAGGCCGAACTTAAGGTTTTTGACTAGAGTTAGGATTTTGAGCCATACTCTATGGCCTCGTGGACTATCCGTCACTAATACTAGGGTCCGAATAGGGTTGTTACAGTTAAACTTAATCCACATACACGAAAGGGAAATATTACCCCAGTTAATAGGAACCAAATATGCTTTTCCACAGCATAAAAGTTGTATAAAATATTTTTATCTAAATTGTGACAAAAAACCATAACCTAACTCTAAGTCTGAGTACTTTAAATTGCTGCTATAGTTTATAAATTGATGGTTGAAAGTTGGCATGTAAATTATTAAGTGTGTGGTGATGCATACCTTTGTTGCGTGACTTGATTCTTATGTTTTAATTAATTTAAATTAGGTAAATAATGAATTAATGTAGATACATGATGAAAAATGACCATGCCATGAACTTAGAATCGTGTTTTGAAGGTTGCACCTCATGCTTCAATCGGTGGTACCAGGTTGTGGGTGCACCCTTTTTGTACTCTTCTTGCATCCCTTTTGTTCTGTGATCTCTTTTTTGTTGTTTGTTACCCTCAGATAAGACATTCTTTGTGTTAAGAATAAAAATAAAGTTTTTTACAAATTAGACTGTGATTTGAGACTCGTATCATGAATTATACTTCTAAACCAGTTTAAGCAGTAATAAAGACAAAACCATGCAAGCAGTCGCATTTATATAGAAAACCAAGTGGCACAAAGGCCCAAATGTATCAAATGTATGAAGAAGGGGCACCCAGGCATGTCAACTAAAAAATTGGGGCACGTAGGCCCGAAAAACCAAGTGTATCAGAATAAACCAAAATGTAGCAGAACTCTGGAATCAATACAGTCGGGGG
>JAOTRH010448507.1:0-40066 GCA_034768845.1 Heliamphora exappendiculata | reverse complement strand
CTCTTAACGCTCTCTAATGCCTCTGACAAACTTAACGAAAAGAGGGACCGATATTTGAAGGGCCAGCCTTAGATGAGTTGAACAGCTCCTTTAGATTGTCGTTGTCATCGCAGTCATTGCCAAAAGAAGAAGATATGACTTGAGAACGGCTCCTAGCAAACAAAATGGACCCTCGAGTTGAGCAAACTTAAGAGGAGGCACATGACCCACGACCTCGTGCTGGGCTTGGGATTGAAACTTATGGCTGAGCTAGGCCGAGGAGTGAAGCCGGTAGCTATCAAAAAAAGATAAAGATATGTACAGGATACGAAAAAGGATAAAAAGTTAAAGAGGATAGAGGGTACTCACTATGGCTACTGGAGCAAAAGTAATGTCGGCTATAGGAATAGTGGCATCCTGTTGACGAATTAGTGTCCTATGCCCCGACAATAGAAGCATCACACAATCCAACCACGCCTAATTAACCTGTAAGAAGAAGATGCAGTTTGAACAAACTAAACAAAGAGGGTAGCAAAACAATGAAGGAAAAGAAGGTGTAATGACAAACAATAGCGATACCATCTCTAAACTCTAGAGTCAAGGGAACCGAAATAGGAAGGGCGAATGGGTGGCCCGCTATGTAAGTAGCGACGTCCCATGGAATCTCTAGACCCACCACTCCCCCTACTCCAGCTGCCCGAGCACCAACAGCTCCAATTCCAGCAACAATAACACCTGCAGCAGCTCTACCACCTACCTATGCTCCTACTCTTGGGGTGGGTGCCGCCTCTGTCGCTCTCCCTCTGACTCTTCCCCGCTCAGCTGGTTGAACCTCTGCTACAGGATGAGGACCCAACGGTCCCATCAAATGCGCCTAACCGTACGCTGTATAATCTCCACCTGGCTCTAGAAAAGTAGATGCTGGAGTGCCTGCAACCTCCAGCAGAATGTCGAGATCGCCCATATAGTCTATCTGACGCATAGAAGCTAGATGAGGCACAAGGATCCAGAAGTGATCCAGGCCAAGGGACTTCTGGACAACTTGCTCTCCCAGATACCACTATTAGCAAAACGAGCCCTCTAGCAAAACTCACAACCCAGAAGTGCCACGACTACGTGCAGATTTTTTTGTGAGGAGGGATGCACCGGATATCTATTGTTTTTATAAAGATGTTCTTTCCCTTCAAATAAGAAAATCTAAGATATCAAAGCATCTTTATTAGAAAAAGATGGAGTTACCACTTGATTTTTGAGAAAAAAATTAAAAAAAAAGGCTACGGCTCTTTTGAAAATGTAACCAGAGAAAAAGAGGATTCAAGGGCTAAGGCACGAAAAGGAAAAGTGTTAGGTACCCATTTTCGCCCAACCGTGAGGTTGGCCTCTACTTTGTTAATATTGGTTCTTGTTGTAAACGTTTTAAAGGTAACATATACAGAAGAACAGGAGGTTAAAGAGAGTTCAAACAAAAGAAAGCAATGAATTAAAATCCTAGCTATGATTCCTAGGGTTATGCAATTTGGTTATTATTTCTAGGTATGTCACATGTATCGTTTGAGCAAAACAAAGAGAAAACATGTGAATAACCGATAAAATAGACAAATAAAGGTCTATGAGGTCATGTAACAATGTTTCTACCCCTAACATGCTATAAATAGGCTATACAGAGTAAGCAGAAAAGATTTAAACACTATTTTCAAACTACTGGACATGCAAAAAAAACTCACGACCAAAGCAATAATATGTTGCAACCGTGATAAAAATGATCACAAAACATGCGACCGTGACCAATATAAGGTCACTGCAAAGAATAGAATGAAAAAGCACACGACCATGACAAATAAAAGTAGTGGCCATGGTTTTTTAGGGTACATAAAGGGTATAGACATGGCACAATGCTTGAAACAAGCTCAAATGAATAGGATATACAGGACAGAGACCATAACATATTAGTTCTAGGTACGATCCATCGTCCTTCGTCCTCTATACAAGTAATAACTCTAAACAAAATATACAAGATATCAAAAATGAACAACAGAATGCTTAAAATGCATTTTCATGTCACTGGGTTCACAAAACCTCATGGCTGTATGTATATGATATCGCGGTCGTAACAACAAAAAGAACAAGAAAATATGCGGTCATCATGTCTTCATAATCTCAGAACATGCAGATATGAAGGTGTATAGAATGGAGACCATAACCCATTTGGTCTACGCTAGACCTGCCATTCATTACCCAACAGGAAGATAAACAGAAGTATAAAAAAGAGAAAATAATGAACAGAGCAATAAAAGAATATACAGCCTTCAAATAAACAAATATCTGAGAATTTTGAAGAGAATCTTCATATTTTTATCCTTAAAAACAATGTCAAGGCTGTAACAATAGGATGTTGCGGCCTGGAGAAACGAATGCATAAATGTATCAGCTCTTATCACGACACTCTTATCCACAACACCCTTTACATTTTTGGTAATGAAAAACTTGAAGAAAAAAATGCATACATTGAAATGAATGATAAATAAGCAATAATACCAATGGAAACCTTATCCACGACACCCTCGGGAGAAGAGGATGAGGATTTAAGAAGAGTCATGGGTTCCTAAGGTTACCTCGTATGAATATCTACCTCGAATGGCCCCTTAGGAGAGAGTATAGGCTATCTTCGAGCCAATACGAGCTCTACGAACTCCTTCCACACAAGCAAGAACACGAACGAGGCTCGAAAAGTGAAGAATGGAAGGGGAAATATCGGGTGGAGGAGTATTTTGGCAAAACTTAGGCTTGAAGGCTGCGGGTCTTTTAAATATGTAACTAGAGAAAAAGAGGGTTCGGGGGGCTAAGGTATGAAAAAGGAGGTGTTAGGAACCCTTTTCGCCCAATTGGGAGGTTGGCCTCTACTTTAGAAATATTGGTTCTTGTTGTAAACTTTTTAAAGGTAACATATACAGAATGGGGGTGTGACGCCCCGTCCTCTAGGCACGCCAAGACATACGTAAATATAAATAAAGGCATATTCTAACCATTCATTTATATTTATATACGTCAGTTATTACATCATAAAGGAGTTCTGAACTGATTAAAAGTACATGGCGATTACAGTTTCACTAAGAAATTTCAAAAATTACACTAACCATGGGAAAACTGAATAAAAGAACAAAAGTAGATGTCTCGATTCCTCAGAATGCATTAGCGGGACCCACGTGCTCTGGAACTCACCCTGTTCTTCAAACTCTTGTTGTCCCTCTGGGATGACTTCCTCTAAGAACTCCTCCTCACATGTGGCATGAATGCCATGAGCCAAAACTTAGAAGGAAAACACTTTAACCTTCTAACTAATCTCATAGCGTAAAATTCACCACAACACATCATATAACACCCAGTATAATTTATAGTAAAAGAGATAGACCAATTTATGATAGGATAGTAGATAAGTCAATAAACATACGAGTATGAGATGTCGTGTATGCAATGCAGATGCCCAAACCGACATACACTCAGATTATAATAGGAATTCCACATCGAAAATCACCAAAGTAGACTTTTACGAGTATTTGATCACCAAAGCCATCATCGCGCCTCCTTACAAATAGTAAATGCTTCGCCGAGCTTCATGCCACAGCTACTTTACTCAATGGCAATGGTGTGGGGTCCGCGCCATTCTCAAGGCCAACAAATTCAATAATCAATGCCATCCTCTTGGCCAACAATTTCAATAATCAATCAGTCATATCAGACATATAATAAGCGATTTGTCCCACATTAAGATTCATGATGCCTTTGCTGGTGTCAACTCAAAGTCTAAGTCATCAAAAACAAAATGCTAACGACGAACCTATGGTGCCAAACAATATTCATGATAAACCATTTCAAACACCGGGGACACACTTAGGGTGTATAAACCAAATTTTGTATCACCGGGGACACCCCAAGGGTGTACAAGGGGAATTCATCCCAAAATATTTCTAAAAAATGGCAACCAAGGACGCCCTAGACTTATAACCAAGAAAGACAATCCAACATAGCCATTCCCAACAATGATTTACACAGATGAACTCTAATATGCTAGGATGCAAGTGACAATACCAATGATGTATAATATGAATCTCAAATACAACCACCGATAGCATGGCATCAACTAGCATGGCAAGATTCATGGTACAACGCGCAAGTTCAATTCTCAAGATACAATTTAAACTTCATGGAATGAGTTTTAATCATCATACATTCACTTGAAAACACTAGTCAACTAATTCAAATCAATCATCATACAAAACTCAGTCTCACAGCAAAGTATACTCAAATTACACTTAGTACTGTTTAAGGCAAAATTGAGTATTAAATTAAAAGGGTCGATAGGGTTTTGTGGCATCTAGACTTGGAATCAAGTTATGATTTTTAAACACCATTTAGATAAAATTATTTTCTAAAACTCTTATGTATAGCACCAAGGCCAAAACCTATGGCAAAAGGGTGAATAAAGCATCCTATGCGAAAACGGTTCAACACTTTTCTCAAGATTTTACCAAAAATATGCCTCTGTTTGTCTCGGTTTTGCGGTATCAGCTCTAGTCCAAATGAGCCCATTTTCGGATATGTTCTCTTTCAGCATGTCCCCTTCATGTTTCATGTTTAGGGCTATGGATAGTTATTTGAAACAAGTTAGAGTTTTTGTCAATTTTATAAAATAGGTTAGGTCAACCGTCAAAACTCAATGGAGCTAGTTTTGGATAAAGAGTTTGAAATGGTTTTCAGGTATCATCCCGAGGCTTCTAGGTCTGATATTTGGACAGTAAGTAGTTTCATATTTTCGCTACAATATTCATGTAGACTACTTGTAGAATAGGTCACTAAAAGTAGGGTTTTCGGGCTACACAAAAATATGTGACAGAAGTGTCATTCGAGGGCTAAAACACAATAGAGAGTTTCAAATGGATTTTCACTTATCAAAACTCAATAGTTTGTTCTCTTGTTTTGTGGGTAGATAGATATACATGTTATCTACAACTTCCATATTTTGACCAAAGTTCAGATCTCATTGTCAACTAGGGTTTTCAGGTCGGTAGTGTTGACTGGTTGGAAAACGACTCACTTTGGTAAAATTACAATATCTCGTGTTCTACTTATTCAAATGAGTTAAAACCAACTTTGGATGAAAGATAACATGACAATATAAACCTGGATATGAAGAACATGTTTAGATAAATTTTTGACATTGAGTTATGGTGTTCCAACGTTCAGGGCAGAAACATCAAAGTTCTCAAAAATCAAGTTTCTTTAGGTTCAAGTCTCCTACTTATGATATGTTAAGGTTTTGTCCCATTTCTTTGCATGCTTGTGTTGTAGACATTAATATCAAGGCTCCAGCACACTTCTAAGTCATCAAACTCAAAAACAACAACACACAATAACATCTCATATCATCCATAAACACAACAGCCCCTAATTCTCAAGTACGATGCCTTTTGGGTTTGTTTTTGGTTCTCAATTCTTAAACTATTTAAAGAGATAAGTTGAGGGATATTTTGAGGGATATTATACATAATTTTTGCGGTTTTACTTATTTGTTTGAGGGCTCAAGGGATGGTGGTATGGAAGGACTTAGCTTTGAAACAAAACACCTCTCATTGGTTCCTCCTTTCTTTCTTTCTTCTCCCTCCTTTCTTTCTCAAACTTGCAGAATACTTCATGAACACTCAACCAAGTCTTTCTCTCTCTCTATATGGATGTGAATATGAAGGGGGAAGTGGTATTTGGCTTGGTTTATATAGGAGAAGGCTAGGAAACAAGGAGGGAATAAGAATCATTTCATTTTAATCCTTTTCTACTTTCTTCACATGGGTTTACATGGGTTGAGTTGACATAGTACAACTTTTGAGGGAGATATATCAGATTTTGTGGATGGATTACAGCTAGGGGTCGATTTGGGGGACGAAAATGTGATCACCCATCAATCAAGGGGTCTTGTTATGTGCCATTTTGTGCAAGAAAATACTTTAAAAGTTAATTTGATGTATCTTTTGGTATCTTTTTATATTGAAGATTATTATTTTAGTATGTTTATGATAAGCTTAGTATTTTCATGAATTATTATAGTTTCCATAGCAATTGATTTAACATATATAGTATTTTAAGTCAAATTATGTTATTTTGATAATATATGACTTTTTGACTTATTTTGTTATGAATGAAGTTCAATAATAATTTGTTTTCTTTTATTAACCTATAATACCATATTATTATGTATATTATTTGTTCAACAAGTGTTGGATCATCATAATGCTTGATTTAGTACCTTTCTCATCTTTTTAAGCTAAAAAGAAAGCAAAAAGTTACTTTTTGGCACAACTTCCAAGGTGGTTGGCCACTAAGGGATATTTTTGTTATTTTTGATGTTATTTTATCCTTTGCTACTTAATTGTACTTAAATCCTTTATTTAGAGTGTCCATATGTTAAAATTTAGATTTTTAAGACTTTTTATTGTACTAGAGGCAAAACGGTCATTTTACCCTATTTATGAGGGTTTTTGATTTTTTATTCATTATTTCATGATAGTTACTTAATTGGGAATGTTGGGAGACTCTACGGGTGTTATGGTTTTGTTGCCTGAGTTTTGGACCTTTTTAGGGTTTCTAGGTTGAACTTAGGATTTTGGAGTCGCGTTAGGGTTTTGAACCTCTTTCGTGTTCTATGATCTCGTGGACTATCCGTCACTAATACTAGGATCCGAGCAGGGTCATTATGAACTAACCCTCTTAAACAAATTTTATCCCCGAAATTTCATCCCGTACTTCATCGTATGAAAGATTAAGGACGATTTACTAACAATGTGCCTTCTCATTCTTCAAAATTGTGTCCTTGTTTACTTGAATCGTTCTTTATTGAGGGTGTGGATAAGGCCGGGCTCATATGTTCAGTACTTAGAGTATTGGTTGTTTTGTCCTACTAACGTCTTAAACTGATTACTACCTAATCTTCAAGGATCATGTCACATAACTAGCTAGCCCCAAAAAGCTTCGTATCTCTGTTACATTAGTGAGCCGCTTCCCATTAACTACTTCTTCTACTTTTGTTGAGTCCACTTGAATTCCTTCTCCAGATATAACATGATCCAAAACACCACCCAGTTCAACTCACACTTACCAAGTTTTGCATACAACTTGTGCTTTCTCAAAACCTATAAAGAATCTTCAAATGTTCTCTGTGTTCCTCCTCACTCCAAGAATATATCCGAATGTCGTTTATCAATATAATTACGAATTGATCTAAAAAGCTTCTAAACACCCGATCTATCAGGCCCAAAAATACAGCAGGCACATTTGTTAACCCGAAAGGCATCACCACAAATTCATAATGCTCGTAACGAGTCCTAAAGGTAATCTTGGGCATATCTGACTCCTTCAGTTTTAATTTGTGGTATCATGACCCCGAGTCTATCTTCGAGAACACGTTGGCTCCAAAACACAACTTACATCGAGTACGACTCCCACAAGCGATCATACGTCTCTAAAATAGTTCACCACCAAAACTGATTTCAAACATTCCCTACTTTTGTTTGGAAAGACTATCACTCCCCATTTTTTGAACTACCAAAAACTAGCTCATTGCCACATTCAAGCGTACACCGAAGACTACTTTTCGATCGACTAATGACTACGAACTCGAAATCACATCACCACTTTGTGTTGGACCACTCTAGCCTTACGACCATCAAGACTAATACCGCCACTTGAACCTACTGAATCACTAGGGCTAAACATACCACATAGACTAAACGCTCCACATGTATATGTTTACCCATATGAACCCAATCACAACCTCGTCATAACACAATATACATTTACATATTTTCTTCATATACGTACCATCCACCCTACCATCCTTTAACCGAACAGTACTAACTCCTGATTCTAAAATCTCTTACCATCATCACTCAATCCCTTCACACATTCTCTACCACATAACCGAACCAAGAACCACTTTCGCACTTTAATTATTTTATCTTACCCACATTCTACTAAGACACTCAATTCACTCGAGGCCAATTATAAAAATCATACCCATGAATTTGTATTGTCTCACTTACGCTTCCACTCTTCTCATCCAAACACTTATTCTTTCCACGTACTCACACTAAATTGCCACGTAACTCCACCCAAAACAACAGAATTATATCACCCTTCAACTTTTCATACACAGAGTCCACACATTCCCATGAGAATTTTGTTTTCTATACAATCAACATTTATGCACTAATCTAAACAACCTTGCCTTAACGAGTCACATCACAAAAGGCTCTCGAATGTAACTTCCTTGCGACTCACACTAATATCACAACGAAAACCAAATACCAACCCCATAAGAGTTACACAGTCTAGATGTCAAATGAATACAAACCGATACTTAAGAACCTACCACGTGAACAACTCGGTCTGTCTAAAAGGCGCACTTCACCCCTCAAACAATTTTCAACGTTAATGGGACTCGCTGTTCCCACAAACTCCTTGGTACCTCAAATCCTGAGATTGTTTAACTAAAGAGTTGCTCGTCCTTCTGGCCCACATTGCAATTCATCTTGCGCTATGTTCACCCGTCTTGCATAGTTATTCCTCTCGAGAACCGTCATCCTTGTTCTAATAAAAAAACTTAGTCCCTTCTTAAACCTTCTGCACCTTGTCTCCTCATCAGGTATAAGTTGGGTGGCATATCGTGACAACTTTGTAAACTTCATCTCGTATTTTACCACAGTCATCCTTCCTTGTCTCAGGTCGATAGATTTTTGCTCCTTTTCATATTTATAGTTTATGGGCTTGTATTGCTGGTCGAACACTTTCTCAAAATGATCTTAAGTGATTCTCTGGGGTACGGGAGGTTTAACTTTTGGCACCAACATCTTCAGTAACATCTCTGTGGCTTTCCACCAATAGTAGGCTTCTCCCCTAAACATAAAAACTATGAGGTCAATTCTATTATCTGCATCTACCCCTAACCTATCAAGAACATACACAGCATCCTTTAACCAGATTTCTGCTTCTGCGAGGCTGAGGGTTCCTACAAACTCGTTTGCACCCGGGTCCTTAAATTGTTTGATCAAGGAGTTACTGTTCCTCTAAGCTTGCATTGTTATCCAAGTCGTATTCTGTTCGATCAGTTTTGCGATCGCCTCCAACATCCTAGCAGTTGGGTTAGGTTCTATCGGTCCTATTTACGAAGATTCTTCTTGTCGTGCCTCGTCATACTAGTTCGAGTTGAATAATGCTTCGTTCGGGTTTCTCCATGCTCCTCCCTATCGTAGGAAAGCTATGACTTACGGCTCGATATAGGAGTCCAACTTATAGGCATAAAGATAAGAACAAATTATCTACAGAAGGTTTTAATGACACAAGGGTCGTCTCCCTTAATCTGATAACTCACTTAGACTTGTCAAACTGAAAGCAACACAAGACCCCTCCCGAGCTATCTCCCCAATTTGAAAGCTTGCTTAGACTTCTAATTAGGACCCTGCGCCTGCAGCACGTGTTTTCCAATTGGACCTCAAAGCCAGTCAGTTAGATACCCGAAGGCAAAGGTATGTAACCCCAGCCCTAAACCACTCTTCATAACAAATTATAAAACGACGGACATAACCTACAATCCACCACAGACCACACGCTAACGAGTCTACAGAACCTATAACCAATCAAACTTTTTATGTTCGAATTTATTGCAATTGCAACAGATTACCGAGTTTATCTCTTTTATTCCTAGTTGTTCCCTTCTGCCATTTTGAGGGTAAAGTTCTGGGCGCGCGGACTTTTTGCGGTCCTCCTCGAATGTCCTCTCCACTTTTTAGCGGGTAATGAGCCATCTTATGCCCAGGTTTGTTGCACTTATAACAAGCTTTTATTGTTGTTCTCTATTGTTTTGTTTCCTTGATCCAAACCCCAGTTATTCAGGAAAAATCCTTTTTCTCAGGTGCTGGGATATTCTGTACCGTTAGGTCCGATAAGTACTATGATCCCATTCGGGGTGCCTTCCCCTGTGATCGATCCAAATTGACTGCTAGGTCTTGCAAGACCTATGCTAGGCTCAGGACATCCACTTCCTCCGCAGCCCCATATACTTTTACTGAGCACCCATGGTTCTGTCCTTTGTCCCGCCATCTTTAAGAAAGAGAAAAGGAAAAAAGGTCATTGAATTGTCCAATACGATTTGTTCTACTTAAAAGGATGAAGTTGCGGGGTTCTAATGGTGTCTCCCGATATGATATCTAAAACTTCTCTAGGTATGTACTCCTTTCTACCCCCCTTAAAATAAGATAACCCGTTGCATGAGTCTCCGATCATCGATCTCGATGGTCTTACCCATCCTTCGCATGTAGATTCCATACTACTTTTGATCCTGGTAACGTCCTAACACGACTCGCTACAGAACTTAGACGCATCAAATTTTAGTTCTTATCATGTACAGATGATAATAATAATTAATAAAACGCATCCTATGGAGTTTCAATGCGACAGAATGCATGGTTTTCTATAACTCAAGGCTTAAAGTTTCAGTAAACCTGGGTTCTGATGCCAACTGTGACGCCCCGTCCTCCGGGCATGTCGGGATATACGTAAATATAAATAATGGGATATTCTAGCCATTCATTCATATTTACATATATTAGTTATTACACAATAAAGGAGTTCTGAACTGATTAAAAGTACATAACGATTATAGTTTAACTAAGAAATTTCATAAATTGCACTAAGCACGGAAAAACTGAATAAACGAATAAAAGCAGAGGCCTTAAATCCTCAGAATGCATCAGCAGGATCCACATGCTCTTATAACTCACCATGTTCTTCAAACTCTTCTTCTCCCTCTGGGATGACTTCCACCAAGAACTCCTCCTCACCTGTGGCACGAATGCCATGAGCTAAAACCTAGAAGCAAAACACTTTAACCTTCTAACTAATCTCATAGCGTAAAATTCACCACAACACATCATATAACACCCAGTATAATTTATAGTAAAAGAGATAGACCAATTTATGATAGGATAGTAGATAAGTCAATAAACATACGAGTATGAAAAGTCGTGTATGCAATACAGATGCCCAAGATAACATACACCCAAATTATAATAGAAATTCCACATCGAAAATCACCAAAGTAGACTTTTACAGGTATTTGATCACCAAAGCCATCATCGCGCCTCCTTACAAATAGTAAATGCTTCACCGAGCTTCATGCCATAGCTACTTTACTCAATGGCAATGGTGTGGGGTCCACGCCATTCTCTAAGCCAACAAATTCAATAATCAATGCCATCCTCCTGGGCAACAATTTCAATAATCAATCAGTCATATTAGACATATAATAAGCGGTTTGTCCCACATTAAGATTCATGATGCATTTGCCGGTGTCAACCCAAAGTCTAAGTCATCAAAACCAAAATACTAGCGATGAACCTATAGTGCCCAACAATATTCATGATAAATCATTTCAAACACCGAGGACACACCTAGGGTATATAAACCAAATTTTGTAACACCGAGGACATGCTCAGGGTTTATAAGGGGAATTCATCCCAAAACATTTCTAAAAAATGACAACCAGGGATGCCCTAGACTTAGAACCAAGAAAGATAATCCAACATAGCCCATCCCAACAACAATTTACATAGATAGATTCTAATATGCCAGGATGCAAGTGACAATGTCAATGATGTATAATATGGATCTCAAATACAACCATCTATAGTATGGCATCAACTAGCATGGCAAGATTCATGGTATAACGCGCAAGTTCAATTCTCAACATACAATTTAAACATGATGGCATGAGTTTTAATCATCATACATTCACTTGAAAATTTTAGTCAACTAATTCAAATCAATCATCATACAAAACTCGGGTCTCATAGCAAAGGATACTCAAATCACACTTAGCACTTTTTAATACCAAAATCGAGTATTAAATTAAAATGGTCGACAGGATTGTGGGGCATCTAGACTTGGAATCAAGTTAATGATTTTTTAAACACCATTTAGATAAAATATTTCCTAAAACTCGTATGTTTAGCACCAATGCCAAAGCCTAAGGCCAAAAGGTGAATAAAGCATCCTAAGCGAAAACGGTTTAGCACTTTTCTTAAGATTTTACTGAAAATGCGCCTCTGTTGGTCTCGATTTTGGGGTACTAGATCAAGTCCAAATGAGCCCATTTTTGGATATGTTCTAGTTTAGCATGTCCTCTACAAGTTGCATCTTTAGGACTAAGGGTAGTTATTTGGAACACGTTAGAGTGTTTGGCCATTTTATAAAATAGGTTCTATCAACTGCCAAAACTCAGCAGAGTTGGTTTTAGACAGAGAGTTTGAAACAGTTTTGAGGTATCATCCTGAGAATTTTAGGTCTAATTGTTAAAAAAAATATAGTTCAATATGTTAGCTACAATGTTCATGTAGACCACCTTTGGAATAGGTTACTAAAAATAAGGGTTTGGGGCTACACAAAAATATGTGACAGAAGTGTCCTTTGAGGGTTGAAACACAACAGAGTGTTTCAAAGGGTTTTGACTTATCAAAGCTCAATATTATGTTCTCATTTTTGGTGGGTAGATAGATATATATGTTATCTATTACGTTTATATTTTTACCAAAATTCGGATCTCATTATAAACTAGGGTTTCAGGTCGGTAGTGTTGACTGGTCGGAAAACGGCACATTTTGGTAAAATTACAATGAGAGATGAACATTGGATGAAAGATAACATGACAATATAAATCTGGATATAAAGAACATGCTTAGATCAATTTTCTACGTTGAGTTATGGTGTTCTATAGTTCAGGGAAGAAACATTAAACTTCTCAAAAATCAAGTCTCTTTAGGTTCAAGTCTCCTACTTATGATATGTCAAGGTTTTGTCCCATTTCTTTGCATACTTGTATTTTACACATTTTTATCAAGGCTTCAGCACAATTCTAAGTCATCAAACACAAAATTAACAACACACAACAACATCTCATATCATCCATAAACACAACAGCCCCTAATTCTCAACTACGACGCCTTTTTGGTTTGTTTTCGGTTCTCGATTCTTAAAGTGTTTAAAGAGATGAGTTGAGGGATATTGGATATAAGATTTAGAGATTTTACTTACTTGTTTGAGGGATCAAGGGATGGTGGTATGGAATGACTTAGTTTTAAAACAAAACACCTCTCCTTGGTTCCTCCTTTCTTTCTTTCTTCTCACTCCTTTCTCAAACTTGTAGCATATCTCCAGAACACTCAACCAAGTCTTTCTCCCTCTATATGGACGAAAATATGAAGGGGGGAAGTGGTGTTTGGCTTGGTTTATATAGGAGAAGGCTTGGGAACAAAGAGGGAACAAGAATCATTTCATTTTAGTCATTTTCTTCTTTCTTCACGTGGGTTCACATGGGTTGAGTTGACATGGTGCAAATTTTGAGGGAGATATATCAGATTTGGAGGAGGGATTACAGCTAGGGGTCAGTTTGGGGGACAAAAATGTGATCCCCCATCAATCAACGGGTCTTGCATGTGATCCCCCTTGATTGATCCCCCATCAATCAAGGGGTCCTACTAAAACTTATTATTTTAGTATATTTATGATAAATTTAGTATTTTCATGAATTATCATAGTTTCCACAACAACTGATTAAGTAAATATAGTTTTTTAAGTCATATTAATTTATTTAGATAATATATGACTTTTTAACTTATTTTTTTGTGTATGAAGTTCAATAATGATTTATTTGCTTTTGTTAACATATAATACCATATAATTATATATGTTATTTGTTCAATAAGTGTTGGATCAACATAATACTTGATTTAATACAGTACTCACCTTTTTAAGTTAAAAAGAAAGCAAAAAGTTATTTTTTCGCACAACTTCCAAGGTGGTCAGCCACTAAGGGTATTTTTTGTTATTTTTGATGTTATTTTGTCCTTTTCTACTTAATTGTACTTAAATCCTTGATTTAGGGTGTACATATGTCAAAATTTAAGTTTTTAAGACTTTTTGCTGTACTATATGCAAAACGGTCATTTTACCTTATTTACGAGGATTTTTTATTTTTAATTCATTATTTCATGATATTTACTTAATTGAGAATGTTGGGAGATGCTCCGGGTATTAAGATTTTATTGCCTGAGTTTTAGACCTTTTTAGGGTTTTCAGGTTCAACTTAGGGTTTTGAACCTCTTCCATTCCCTATGGCCTCGTGGACTATTCATCACTAATACTAGGGCCCGAGTAGGGTCATTACAGGAGGTTAAAATGAGTTCCAACAAATTCAAGTAACGAAACAAAAATCTTGTAATTACCAAAAAAAAAAGAAAAAAAAATCTGGCTATGATCCTAGGGTCATGCCACTTGGTTATTATTTTTAGATATGCCGCACGTATTGTTTGAGCAAAGCAAAGAAAACAATATGCAAATAAGCGATAAATGAACAAACAAGGGTTTAAGAGGCATGCAACGATGTTTCTGTCCTTAACATGCTGCAAACAGGCTGTACAAAACGAGTAGAGGAGACTTAAATATCATATTTAAGCAATTGGACATGTAAAAAACTTGCGGCCGTAGAAACAAATGTTGTGGCTGTCATAAAAAAAATTGTCACAAAATAGGCAGCCATGAAAAATATAGGATTACTGCGAAGAACAGTGTAAAAATATCCCACGGTCATAACAAATAAATGTCGCGGCCATGATTTCTAAGAGATACAAAAAGGGTATATACATTGCACGTGGCTTAAAATAGGCTTAAATGAATAGGATATGCAGGACAGAGACCATAACCTATTGATTTAGGCTAGATCTACCATCCTTCATCTTCTATGCAAGCAATGACTCTAAACAGAATATACAGGATATCAAAAATGAATAACAGAGAGCTTAAAACACATTTACATGCTATTAATCTCTCAACTACACGGCCGTAACAAATGGGGATGACGGCCGCGACAAACATGAAGGAGCAGAAGGCGGCCGTAACATTTACACAACCTCAAATCATACAAATATGAAGATATATAGAATGGAGATCATGACCCATTTGATCTTGACCAGATCTACCATCCAATACCTAATAGAAAGATAGAGGTATAGAAGGAGAAAATATTAAACAGAACAATAAAATTATGTACAACCTTAAAGTAAACATATAACAGAGAGTTTTAAAGAGGGTTTTTGCATTTCTAGCCTTAAGACAATGTCACGGTCGTAACAACAAAATGTTGCAATCGTCCATATAAAAGGGCCTAAATGTATCGGCGCCTATAAAATGGACACGATTGTAACTGTGGGTTTAACAAAACATATGACCGTGACATAAAAATGTCACAACCGTGATGTTTTAGAACCTTAGTAAGCTTCTAATGTGTTTAGTGTGCTTTTGAGCATCGAAATAGGACGTAAACAATTGTAAATATATGAAATAGAGGACTATGAATATACTATTAATGATGAAAACTTGAAAGAAATAAATATTTACATTGAAATGTGTTAGGGTTGGTATACTAAAAACCATCTTTTTAGTATTTTATTTTATTTTTTAATAAAATTAAATTTCTATTTTATGAGAATCTTTATGAGCAATGTATGTGTATCATTTCTTTGATATACATGGATGTCTAATATTATGTATAGTATTTAATCGGTGTGTAGAGTACGGCTTGCACAGAGAAGATCAGATTTTATGTTCTTTCAGAATATAAGTTTTATGTTCACAGTTTAGATGGAAATGGACATACCATTGGTACGACTGTAGCATAGAATTTTAATAGGCATGTCTTGGTTACAGGAAACAAATAATAGCGTCGTCTATTGTTCCGACTCTCTGTGCTAGTACACTTTGTGTGTATTGAACGAGACATTTTGAGTAATTAATTTTGTACTGACTATATAAATTAATTCACATCCCAAGGTTATTATGAAAAGTGCTTATTCTCTTAATCCTGAAATAATTATTGATTTGCATATATTTAATATTCGTTATTTTGATTCATTAGAGGGTGCGATCTTATATGGGTCTATATTCTCGGTGAGTTGAATAGCGGTATTATTTATGTAGCAAATATTAATTATTGACGGAATCCACGTCCTGAAAGATCAAAATTGATGATATCCCCTTAAGGACGCTTATAAGTTTTGATTGGGCCAAACCCTACAGGTAGATTTGATTATCCGACGGTCAAATAAGTTAAGCAGAAGAGTTTAAGAAATATCAAGATGCCGATTAAATTAAATTGTCAGTAATTAAATTAAATTACCGGTATCAAAAATCTTAACGTGGGGAGAAATGGTACGTATTTAATAACATGAGCTCAATGCAATAAGGTCTTGAGATTATGGGTCATAGGGCAATTATAGTTCTTTAATGGTGTGAACTGTAATTCGGTGTTTTATGAAAATTGTAGAAACCGCTGCATGTCTTTCCATAATTGCAGAAACCTCTAGTAGGTGTCTATATTTCACTGGAAGTCTAACTCATAATTACTCACCAGGTCCCTACTGTAGCCCCACATATACACGGGTAGGCTGAACCAGTTTGAGATTGATAGATCATATCTCATATGCCGTATATCATATTTTTTATCTTTCAAGACGAAAGATATCGGGGTTCTGCCGATACGAGTTCTCGGAGGATCGTAGCCCATACTACGTTCGAGGATCACGTAAGGGAATACAGTAGAAGATCTGACTGGAGCTTCAACTCGGAATCAAGTCGTAGTTGAAGATTAGATCGACAAGAGTTATTCTTCTAAATTAACTTTGGTTGCACGGGTTTTATTTTGATCATTTGTTGTCAAAAGTTTAATCTCAAGCCCATTTCGGCGTTTGTCAGTCTAGTTAATTTTTTACCAAAAATTATTTTTAAAAATAATGATCTTGGCAGTATTGCCTCCTACAAAATGAATGATAAAAAAGCAACAAAACAATGGAAATCTTATCCACGACACCCTCGGGGGAAGAGGTTGAGGATTTTAAAAAAATTATAGGATCCTAAAGTTACCTTGTGCGAGTATCCACCTCGAATGGCCCCTCAATGGTGAGAATATGGTACCTCTAAGTCAATGTATGTGCTCTAAGAACTCCTCTGGGGGAAGCAAGAACACAAACGAGGCTCGAAAAGTATGGGATGGAAGGGAGAATATCGAATGGGGTGATATTTTGACAGAGTTTGGGCCTCCAAGTATGTTTCTCTCTTATTTTTACTTGGAATCACCACCTATTTATAGGCAAGGCGAGCAACACAAACCCTTTTTGGGATGCTGCCACTTGTCCAAAAAGGGATAGCAGTGATGGTCGCTACCTTTTTGCTTTTGTACAGTGCAGACTGCTACCTTTATGGTGGTGAAAAGGACAGCCGTGACTTTTAAAAGTCACAGCCTGGATAAAAAAGCAACGGCCGTGATAAAGAAAGTCACTGCTTGATTTAGGATTTTCAAAAAGGTCACGACTGTGAGGGTAAGGACATGACCTATTTTAGAATTTTCAAAAAGGTGGCGGCCATGTGGATGGGAATGTCACGGCATGCAGGTGTTTTAGGGTTTTTGGGTTTTGAGCCATAGTCGTTAAATTGCTTGCTTAGCGTATTCTTGAGCATGATTCTCATACTTTCGTCATTGGAGCGCATTCGAGATGGGTGCCTAAGATTCAGCTTAGTCAGATTGAGGTGTCTATAGTACCCCCGTTGTAAGGGATTAGACTGGTCGTAATTCGTGGGGCAATGCATATGATGTAAATAGACTAATCATGATGCATGATAGGTACAGTGCAATGCAAATAGATACGATGTAAGAAAATTTTAAGGCCATAACATGGATCAAGGAATCATTAATCCCTTTTAAGTCTTGAAAGCACTAATAAGGCTGAGGGCAGTTTAAGGTCATGTAAGGATCGATAAGTCAATTTATGGTCATGAGGAGGACCGACGGGTTAGTTTAAGGTTATGAGGGGGACCGAACTCTTAGGGGGTCATTTTAGGTCATGTGGGAATCAATGAGTCGGTTTAAGGTTATGAGGGGGACCGAAGGTTCTAGGGGCATTTTAAGGTCATGCGAGAACCGACAGGTTAGTTTAAGGTCATGAGGGGGACCGATCGATAAAGGAGCAGTTTTAGGTCATACAAGGACCGATAAGATCAATTTAAGTCATGAAGAGAACCGAAATGGGCAAACTCATTAGTTTTAGGTTGTGACAAGGATCGATGGTTTTAAAGGGGCATTTTCAGGTCATGTGGGGACCGACAAGTCAGTTTAAGTTTACGAGGGGGACCGATAAATCAGTTTAAGGTCATGAGGAGGACTGGAGGGATTTAAGGGGCAAGTAGAACCTTGAAAGGGGCTAGAAAAAGGTTTTTGGCTAATCAGACCAAAGCAAGGATTACATAAACCCGAGGGTAAATGTTTCAAAAGTGGGGAGCAACAAAGCATCTTAGTCACGACTTTTAAAGCTCGCAGCCTACCCTAGGTTCGTTGCGGTCTAGACATTAAAACTAGCGGCTGTATGAAACGCTTGGGAAAAGTTACAGCCGATATATACAAAGGTAGCATCTCAGGTCCAGATGTGGCCTCCGTCAGCTTTAAAAGAGGCAGATCTCGCGGCCGCGAGGTCGATAGCAGAATAAGGGTCTGAGAGTAGTTCAAAAAACTGCATTCGTGCGAACCTCTTCTTCTTTCTATTCTCTTGGCTCTCTCGATTTTCTCTCATCTCTCCCCGCATCTCTCCTGCTCGTTTCTCACTTCTCTCTATCCTCGGGGCATTATGTTCATTCTTTCCTTCATTTCGTTGGTGTTCTTGACAATGGTGTGTATTGGTTTTAGCTTCGTGGGTGAGGATGGAAGTGGCGCCAGTGGAAACGGTGGTGGTGGTGATGGTGTAGGAGTCGTCGACAGCAATGGAGGCAGTGGCGGCAGCCATGGTGAGGATGTGGCCGCGGGCGGCGTGGGTGGTGCAGTTGGTGGCATCGGTGATGGTGGTGAAAAGGGCCTTCTACTCGAGGAAGGAGGTGCGCCGGGTATGCCAGAGCATTTTAACCCGACTACATATATCCCTTTTTATAACCGGTTGTGGAAGTCGGCTATGAAGAGGTTTATCATCCCAAACATGATTGCGGAGGGCGAGATTCTCCTCCGCCGTCGCAAGAATCCCCTCTCGACTAAGAACCTTGTGGTAAATTAAAACTTAAATCTTTACAGGCTTTGTGGATGTACACTTTAACTTTATCATTTTAGAAATTTAAATTTGGTTGTCTTGTTTGGATTGGATTGAATTGAATTTGAATTGGCATTTGGACACTTGACTTGGATCCTGAAAATTGAATTTGAGACTTGGACTTGATTAGGTTAGACCTCGACTCGAATTGGAATTGAACTTTAAACTTGGAACGAAATATACCTTGAACTTTGGACTAGACTAAACTTTAAACTTTAGACTAAAATGAACTTTTGGATGAATCTTTAAAACTTTAAACTTGGATGAAAACGAACTTGAATCTTGGATTTGAATTATCCTTAGATTTGGGTGAAACGAACTTTGAACTTGAATCGAATAAATCTTTAAACTTAGGTAAACAGAGGATCTCGAATTGGACTTTGAACTCGGGTTTGAAAAAAATGAACTTCTGGATTGAATTTTGAACTTCAATTTGCAAAATGAGCTTTGGCTTCTAAGTTAGATCACATTTTTGAAAATAGGGCTCGTTTGAATTGAATTTTGAGATTTAGATTGCAATTGTTTATGTTGAATTTGAAGTTTGGTTAAATTTAAAACTTTTGAGTTTTGAACATGACATAGCTTGGATATAGATTGACTAGAACCTATGTTGAGTCGCGAGCTCGGGATGTGTTCGAGTCTAGAGTTTTAGAAGTTAGGTTGACTTTACAATGTAATTGAGAGTTTTGATGACAATTTAAAGTTGAATTGAGTTTTTGAATTTTGAATTTTGAAACGAAACGGATCTTGTTGAATTTTGGATTTAGGCTTGTGTTTTGAACTAAACTAGATTTGAGCGGAGTTAAATCTTAGGTTGAATGAACTTTTGATTTGAGGTTGGATCCTAACGTTTAGAGAGTGGTTTTGGGTTGTGTTTTTTTTTCATTTGAAACCGATTTAGTTTTAACGGAGTTTTTAAATTCGAAATGGATTGAATCACGTCATCGTCTTTTAAAAATAACTCTAGGATTGGCTAGAAGTCGTATTTTTTTGAAAACTTGAAGTTTGGGTTCCCATTGAACTTTGAAGTCAGATACCGGTGTTTGAAATGAATTGGGCTCGTCATTGGTTTTGGACTGGGAGCAATATTTCAAGTCTTAAGCGAAACAAAAAGTGAGATTGTGTGTCTAAAACCTGAATTATCCTAAGTCTTGTCTGTTGAGGATGAAAAATGGACTTTGGATTGGATTAGAAGTTTGAAAAATCTGCTTTTTGTTTTGAAAATGGGACAGGGCCCGGTTTGCGTAGGTTGGTTTTGCGAATTATTTTTGCGTCGTTTTGATTACCGTTAGTTTGTTTCAGCCATCTTGTCGCATATTTCATTGTTATTTCTGTTATCGTTCCCGTTTACTGATTCATTTGTTTTGTTTCCATTTTAGGGGAGGCTGCATATTTGGGATTTTAGTGGCTTTTCAGATGTTTTGGAGTGGTACATGGCGCTTCCTCCTCAAAGTAGAGAGATTGTTGATCGGGCTAGCTTTGGCAGCTTTATCACCATGCTGGAGGGGACCAGTAATGATCAGGTCACTCTCACAGCCCTGACCAAGCGATGGTGGGACACCGCTAATACCTTTCACCTGCCTACCTTCGAGCTCACACTCACTCCTCTCGACTTCTCTCTTATCACCGGGATCCAGGTGGGTGGTGATCTGATCCCATTTGATCATGTCATCTATAAGAGCGCCGTGGCTCTTTTGCACCTTCTCTGCCACGTGCCCCCTTCCATCGACAAGGGGAGCATCCGATATACATGGCTGAAGAAGATATTTTGCCACTTCGTCTTCTCCAAGGTCCACCACTTCGAGTGGGTCACGCATGCATTCCTTTTCTATATGTTCAGGATAACCTTATTCCTGAACATAGAGAACAGGGCGCACCTCCACTACCTCGCTGCTATGGTGGTGGTGGACCAGATTGGCTCTTATGACTAGGGAGGAGTTGCATTAGCCACTTTATACAGATACATAAGCGCGGCCACCAAGACCTCCAATCTGAGCATTGGTGGGTACTGGCGTATCTAGGAGGTATGTCTGCTTTCTCTTCCCCACCTTTCATTTCCCATTTCCATATCTGCACATCTGTCTTAACTGTACTGACGCTTCTCTTGATCTTTTACGGCTCTAGGCCTACGAGTTCCTGGGTATGCGCCAGCCAGTGAACTCTTACGACGACCCTCTCATAATACCCCAGGCACTTCCATGGGCTAGATGCCATCGGGGTACGAAGCCCAGTGTGAAGAAAATAGACGACGATTGCCACTTCCTAAACACTCTTACCCTTGACCGGGTATGTCATTCATGCCTTCATTAATTTCTATTTCTTCATTTTCTATATATATTGCTTGCTGACAGGTTTCCTTGCTTTTCAGGTCAATTGGGATATCTGGGTTGGTATGGAGGAGCAAGCCGGTGTCGATTATATGGTCATTGCCCGAGAAAGGCATGGAGGATGCATCAGACTAACACCCTCTACACGGCCAAGATTATTTGCGCTTTGGCGGGCATTGATTATATGGTCATTGCCCGAGAAAGGCTCATGCCTGTAATAGGCGCCCGTGCTGCTGTGCGGGGTCCTCCTCTTGCTGCCCCCTGTCTTGTCCAACCTGAGTTTCCATAGATGGTGGACACTTTTGTAAACGAGAATCTCCACTAGATTTAGATCCCCTTGCCAGTGGCCCAAGAGATTCTCCTTCCCCCCATTTTAGGGAAAGTATAACATCCTTCCATCTACTTTTCATACTGCCCCTTATATCTGACCGTACTGATTCTTCCGACTGATTCGGATATCTAATTGCATCGACTCTCATGTCTATACTGATTCTGATATCTGACTGCACTGATTTGGTTCTTTTCTTGACAGATAACCCGGGAGTGGTGCAACTGTGCCTTTGCTTGATCTCCGGGTTGGGGGTATTGGTTTGTCGCTAGGATGCTGCTTTTCAAGCCCAGGGCAAGAAGCCTCCTACTCCTCGGGGTGGCCCTGCTGTGGTACTCAGTCCTTCCTAGCTCACATTTACATTTATGCACTTTTCCCTTCTTCTTATATTTATCTGCCTTAACTAATGTGGCCCTTTTTCTTCTTTCAGCGTAGACGTGGCAGAGGGCCGAAGACTTGCGGTGGTCGTACAACACCTGCTGCTCCAATCGCACCGTTAGCGCAAACTTCTGCTTCGACTTCTGTCGTTGCTACTTCTTTTAGACTCAGGACCTCCAGCACAGCGCAGACTGGCACTGGCATAGAGGAAGGGACGAGATCAACGGGGTCATCTGATAAGTCATCTCAGGGGGACTATGTTGTCCGGAGGAAGAGGACTCAGCGGGAGTGGTTGACTTGTTGATGTTTTACCATGATTTTCGTCTCTTCTTTACTGTTTATGGAGGCCTATGTGCCTATTCTTTGTTTGGGCTTGCATGCCCATTTGATACATTCTAATACTACATTCTGGTTTATTACACTGCTCTTCGTACACATTGGTACACAGCTCTTGACACACACTGATACATGTTGACATACTATTCCCAACACACTGCACAGATACGATGGATGGGACTTGCGTGCCTTTGATTCTTCTTTTGGCCTGCGTGCCACGACACACATATGCACATTACTTTACTTATGATGGGTTGGGCTTTCGTGCCCTGTGGTTTACACTTTTGATTATCATGGATGCCTTATTGTTATTATGTTATGAAAATCATTTTTGAAATGCCTAGACTTGGTTATGCATGATGTTTGATCTATGAATTGAAACCCTGCTATATAAATTGGTTTTCCTTGTTGCGAGTTGTTCATAAGTCGTCAACGATGATTTGGGCATGCTGGTAAAAATGAGGAGAGACTATCAAAATTTCTGCATAAAAAAAGTTGAAGCCGTGAGAAATAATCTTGCGACCACGAGTTTTGGATATGACGGCCTAAACTTTTATGGGGAAAATTTCATGGCTTAGACGTTGGGATATCATGGCCGTAAGGTTTGGGAGGAAAACATGACGGCCGTGTGGTGAGAAGTTGACGGCTGTTCGAAAAAGGTGGTGGCCGTGATAAAAGTTTTTGCCAAGAAACTTTAAGCATATTCTGTGGGTTCCCACCATTTCTGGTTAATAAAAAGGGCAACTGTTCGAGACCCCACAGTTTTGGATATATTGCACTTTCTTTGTATTCTTCATAGCCCATTCTAACAACAACTCTCTGTTGACTTGGATGAGCGACTTTTCTTCGGTTGAGCACGAAAACTTCCTATACTTTGGTTTGGATGTGCAGTTCTCTTTGCAAACCCTGAGGGTCGATTGACATCTTTTGCGAGGAGCAGCCCAGCTGTGGGACCCCGAGGTATATGTATTCCGTTTCGGTGTCAAGGAGTTATGCCTGACAGTAGAGGACTTTTCGGCCATTCTGGAGATTTCAAGTCGAGAAGAGGTCATAGTTCCTACGCCTTTCTCAAGTCTGCAGGCATTTTTGGAAGATTGGGTGGGGAAATGTATCGGATATCCATTGTTTTTAGAAAAATGTTCATTTTCTGTTTAAAATGAAAAATCTAAGATATTCAAATGCATTTTAAAAATAAAATGGATTCACCACTTGGTTTTTGAGAAAAACTAGGAAAAACAAAGGAAGGCTTCGGGTCTTTTGAGAAAAGAGGGTACGGGAGCTAAGGTATGAGAAGGGAAGGTGTTGGGCACCCTTCTCTCCCAACCGTCAGGTTAGCCTCTACTTTGTCAATGTTGGTTCTTTTTATAAACTTTTTTAAAGGTAATATATACAGAACGGGAGGTTGAAGATTGTTCAAACAAAAGCAAACAGCAAAGCAAAACTTAACTACGATTCTTCGGGTCATGCGATTTGGTTATTATTTCTAGATATGCCACACGTATAGTTTGAGCAAAGTAAAGCGAAAAGCATGCGAGTGAACAGTAAAATAAACAAATAAAGACCTAAGGGACATGCAACCAAATTTCAATTTCTAACATGCTATGAACAGGTTAAACAAAACAGAACAAAAAAATTTAAAACACTATTTCAAACTACTGGATATGCATAAAACACACGGCTATAGCAACACATGTTGCGGCTGTGACATAAAAGGTCACAAAGCTGGCAGTCGTGACCAATATAGGGTTACTGTGACAAACATGATAAATACAACCTCACGGCCGTGACAAACGAAAGTCGCAGCTGTGGTTTTTAGGGTTCCAAAAAGGGTATGTGTGGCGCCCTGTCCTCCAGGCACGTCAGGACATACATAAATATAAATAAAGGGATATTGTGACACCCCATCGTTTGGGCACGTCGGGACATACATAATTATAATTAAGGGAGATATTCTAGCCATGCATTCATAGTTCCATATGGTAAGTATTACATCATTAAAAGTTCAAAACTTGTTCAAAATATATAACGATTACAGTCATTGAGAGAGTTTAACAAAAATTACAATATGCCCGTAGAATCTGAACAAAAGAACAAAAAGGGAAGAAATTCAAATTCTTCGTATGGCGTTCTCGGGGTCGCCTTGCACTTGCCACTCACCCTGTTTCTCGAAACCTTCTCCTTCTATGGGTACAACCTCCTCAAAAAGTTCTCCTTCTTCACTTGTGGCACGAATGCCAAGAGCTAAAGCCTATAAGCAAATTCCCTAAACCTTCTAACAAACTCATAATAAAATATCCTACAATGCATATCGTATAACACCCAATATGATTTAAGGCCAAGAAGACAAACAAATTTGACATCTACGACAGGGTAAGCATATATAAAACAATTGTGTACGTGCGTGATGTAAATGAATGCGATGAAAATTCCCAATCCGACATACATCCAGAACCATGACATAAATTCCACATCAGGAATTTCAGAGTAGACTTGATGGGAGTTTAATTACCAAATCTATCCTCGCCTCGTTGCAAAAGGTAAATGCTCGCCTTGGCTTCATGCCTTAACCATTTTACTCAATGGCAATGGCGTGAGGACGGGCCAACTAATTTAATCATCCATCCTTATCCAGGCCAACCATCCCACATTAAGTACCAGGATGCTCGTTTGGCATCAACTCAGAATCTAAATAAAAAGGCTAGTGATGAACCCATGGTGTCGATCCCCATAAGCAATCTCCAAATTGATTTTTAAAAATTGGCAACCAGGGACACCCTAGGTTCAATACCACAAAGAGAATGATTTCCGTATAACCCAACCCACAATGATAGGTACAAAAGGGACTCCGATAAGCCAAGATGCAAGTGTAGTAAAGCTCATGATGTGCAACATGCTTTTCATGTACAACTAATTATAGAATAGTATCTAAACATAGTATAACATAAGGTACAACTCACTAAAGCATAGAGTACAAGTACATGAAGCACAAGCTATAATTCATGTGACATGGATTCAACCTATCGGCGTGGTTTCTATTCATCAAATTATCATTTTCATACACCAATCACTCACAAAATTCTTTTAAAGTCCATATTTTCAAGCTCCATAATGTGACATGCCACTCATATACTTGGCCAAATTTAGATAAATGTTCAAACGTCAAATTTAAAATTACAACTGTCTTTTGGGGCACCTAAACATGGAATTAATTTTTTATTTTTAGACACCAATTAGATAAAAATATTTTTTACAAATTTTATGTTTAACACTGAGGTCAGATTAGAGGTCAAATGGGTTATTTAGTTTAATTAAGAGGAAACCACCCAGCACTTTATAAAGAAAAGTACAGAATTTGGGCCTCTGTTGGCCTCAGTTTTGGAATATCAAATCAAGGGATATGGGTCTGATGTTTGGGGTGATTTTGGTATAAGGTGACCCCTACAAGTTTTATGTTTTGTGCTAAGACTAGTAGTTTGTAACAAGTTGATGATTTTGGCCATTTTATAAAATGGGTTCAGTCCGCATAAAAAGGATTAGCATAACTAGTTTTAAATAGAGAAGGCACAAGACCTTTGGGTGACCATCCAAGGATATTTTGGGCTACTTTTTTGTCAGTATCTAGTTTAATATGTTAGCTTCATTTTTCATGAAAATCACTTTTGGATTTGGCTATTAAAAATATAGGTTTTTAGTCTTACAAGAACATGTGACAAGGAGCTCTGTCAGTCACTAATTCACAACAGTGAATTTGGGGAGGGTTTTGACCTATCAAGACTTTATATTTTTCACTCTTCTATTGTGTATAGTAAAATAAACATGTTATCTACAAGTGTTATCATTTGACCTCAGCTCGGTTCTCACTCTAACCTAGGGTTTTTATGTCTTCAATACATGGTGGTTAAAATTTGACACTCTTTGGTAAAAATGGTGTATCTTGAATTCTACCCAACAAAATCACTTCAAACCGATTTTGTATGAAAGATAACTTAAGAATCTAGATCTGGACATGAAAATCGCACTTAGAACATTTTTCTACAATTAGTTATAATAGTTTAAATTTTGAGACAGAAAGTGAATATGCCCAGAAAATTAGGCCATTTAGGGTTTCGGTAACTTAGCTCATGATATGTTTAAATTTAATGTATTTTCTTTGCATGCATGTAATGTATTCATACATACCAAAGTTCCAAAACTTATACAAGCCATTAAACTCAAAAACAATTACATGCAAACACAAACAACACTAGATCTCATATGGGCAGCCTCTAATTTATTCACACGACGCCTTTTTGGGTTAGATCTTGGTTCTTATTCTTAGGGATGTTTACAGAAATGGATTGAGGGGTATTTCATAAGAAATGGTAGAGGGTTTAAGGAATTTACTTACTTGTTTAGTTGCTCTAAAGGTTGAAGTATGGCTAGGACTTGGCTTTCAAGACTTCTCTAAGCTTTTTTGGACTCCTTCTTGATTCTCCTCCTTTCTTCTTCTTTCTCTCCTTCTATCTTAGAACACTTAGGATATTTTCTGATTCCTCTCCCTCACTCTCTTGGCCGGACTCGCGTCTTATTTGAGGGGCCATTCTACCGCGAGTGGTACCTTGGTGAGCACGTTGTTTGGTAGTCCTTGGGGTACAACCACTTTCGTATCCCGAGGGCTCCTTTAGTTGGGATGCGCCAGACCGAGTCCATTCGTACTTCTAAGATCATTCGTGTCTTGGAGGGAGTTGATGCTTCCACACTGATTAAGGATGTGGACCACGATTATGTCGCCTTTTCCATAGGGAGACTGATGCCAGCCATAGGACCTAGAGCTATTCGATGAGCCCCTCCCCCTACTCCTCCTGGTCCATCTATCCTGAGTTTCCATGGACGATGGACACCATCATAGATGGGGATCTTCACCGTATTTAGATTCCCATGGTGGCTTCTCAGGAGATACTTCTTCCCCTTAGCATAGAGCAGGTGTGATCCTTTTGTTGAAGGCAAAACTGCCATGATCATTGTTTTTACAAACGATTTTTGGTTAAAAATAAACTGGACGGGCAATCACCGAAATAGGCTCCAAATAAAACTTTTGATATCGAACGATCAAAATAAAAAACCTGTGCAACTAAAGTTAATTTAGAAAAATACCTTTTATCGATAAAATCTTCAACTACATTTTTGATTCTGACTTGAAGCTCCTGTTAGACCATCTATTATATTCCTTTATGCGATTCTCGAATATAGTATGGGCTATAATCTGTCGAGAACTCGTACCAACATAACTTGGATAGCTTTAGCCTTGAAGACAAGATATGAAACTGGTTCAACGTACCTGCATATTTATAGGGCTATAGAGGGACCTGTGAAGAAATTATGAGTTAGACTTCTAGTGGAACACAGATACGTATCAGCAGTTTTTACAATTAAGCAAACCTCATAGTGGTATCTGCAATGATGGAAAACTAGCAGCGATTTTTGTAATTTTCATAAAATACTAAATTACAGTTCACACCACTACAAAATTATAATTGCACTTTGACCCACAATCTCATGACCATATTATATTGAGCTCCTGTTTTTAAATGCTCAAAATTTCTCCCCACGTTAAGATTTTCGATACTCACCAATTAAATTTAATTACTGATAATTTAATTTAATCGACACCTTGTAATATCTTAAACCCTTCCACTTAACTTATTTGACCACCGGATAATCAAAACCACCTGCAGAGTTTGGCCCGATGAAAACTTATAAATATCCTTAAGAGGGTATCGTCAATCCCGATCTTTCGGGACGTGAATTTTATCAATAATTAATATTCATCATATAAATAATATTGCTATCTAACTTACAAAAAATATAGACTCATATAAGATCGCACCCTCTAATAAATCAAAATAACGAATATTAAGTATACGGAAATTAATAATTATTTCAGGATTAAGAGTATAAGCACTATTCAAAATAACCTTGGAGGAGAATTAATTTATATAATCAGTATAAAATTAATTATCATAATGTGTTCCGTTCAATACACACAAAGTGTACTAGCACAAAAAATTAGAACAATAAACGACGCTATTCTCTGTTTTTCGTTACTAAGATAGGCCTACTAAAACTCTGTGCTACAGTCGTATCGATAGTATGCACATTTCTACCTAAATTGTGAACATAAAACTTATATTCTGCAAGAACCTAAAATCTGATCTTCTGTGTACAAGCTATACTCTATACACTAGATTAAATACTATACCGAATAAATAACATCCATGCATAATCATTAAAGAAATGATATACATATATTGCTCATAAAGAGTCTCATAAAATAAATTTTTAATTTTATTAAAATAAAATTAAATACTAAAAACATGATTTTCAGTATACAAACCCTAACAATCTCCCACTTATACTCAAAACCATACTGCGATACATCTTACTCCCATACCTTCTACATGACTATCAAAAGTCTTAACAGGTAAGCTCTTTGTAAAAGGACGTCCAAGGTTGTCTCCTGATGCAATCTTGGTCATAGTAACATCACCTCTCTGTATAGTTTTTCCTATCAGATGATACTTACGTTCAATGTGCTTTCCTTTCTTGTGGATTCTTGGTTCCTTTGAGTTTGCAACCACTCTACTATTGTCACAATAAAGTGTAATAGCCGACTAAACTGATGGGACCACCTCTAGATCCAACATGAAGTTTCTGAGCTAAACGGCCTCCTTGGCTGCTTCAGAAGTTGCCACATACTTGACCTCCAAGGTTGAATCAGCAATGCAGGATTGTTTGATACTCCTCCAACTAATAGCTCCACCTCCTAAAGTAAACACATATCCTAATGTAGGCTTGCGGGAATCCTTGTTAGACTGGAAATCTGAGTCTGTGTACCCAAAGGTACTAGACTGTCTGCCCTGGTAAACCAACATATAATCCTTAGTCCTTTCAAGTACTTGATTATATTCTTTACCGCAGTCCAATACTCCTGCCCTGGATTAGACTGATATCTACTAACTATGCCAACGGTAAAGGAGATATCGAGTTTAGTGCAAAGCATAGCATACATGAGACTTTCTACTACTGAAGTATAAGGAACTGCCTTCATCTTCTTTATCTCATCAGGTGTCTTAAGACATTGATCCTTGGATAGAGTGATTCCATACTTGAAAGGGAGAAACTCTTTCTCAAAATCTTGCATGCTGAAACGAGCAAGGATATCATCGATATACTAAAACGATCTTGTTCGGATCTTAGTATTAGTGATGGATAGTCCACGAGGCCATAGAATACGGAGATGGTTCAAAACCCTAACTCGAACTGAAAACCCTAAGTTCGGCCCAAAAATCCTAAAAAGGTCTAAAACACAAGCAATAAAATCTTAGCACCCGGAGAATCTCCTAACATTCTAAATGAAGTAAATATCATAAAATAATGAATTAAAAATAAAAAATTCTCATAAATAGAGTAAAATGACAATTTTGCCCCTAATACAGCAAAAAAGTCTTAAAAATCTAAATTTTGACACATGGATACACTAAATTAAGAATTTAAGTACAATTAAGTACAAAAGGACAAAATAACATCAAAAATAACAAAAATACCCCTTAGTGACCAACCACCTTGGGAAGTGTGCCAAAAAGTGACTTTTTGTTTTATTTTTAGCTTAAAATGATGAGAAATATATTAAAATAAGTATTATGATGATCCAATACTTGTTGAAAAAATATATACATAATAATATAGTGTTATAGATCAACAAAAGCAAACAAATTACAGTTGAAGTTCATACACAACAACATAAGTTAAAAAGTCATAAATTGCAAAAATAACTTAATTTGACTTAAAAGATTAATCTATTTAATCAATTACTATGAAAACTAAGATAATACATGAAAATACTATATTTCTCATAAAAATACTAAAATAATAGGTCTCAGTAGAAAAAGACACCAAAAAAATATATTAAATTAACTTTTAATGCATTTTCTTGCACAATAGGGGAACGAAAATCGAGACAAATCCCTTGATTGATGGGGGATCAGATTTTTGTCCCCTAAACTGACCCCTCGCTATATTTATCTTCCCCATGTCTAAATTGTAGCCCTTAGAAGTTGAATTAATTCAAATCAAACTCAAGTCTCATTTATTAAAATGAAGAAAAAAGTCATTTTTTGGTACTTTATCCCTCTTGTTCCCTTGCTTTTGCCTATATAAATGAAGCCAAACACCCTCTTCTCTACATGAAAATTTTGGCCAATTGAGGGAGAGAAACTAGAACTCCTTGATCTTGAGTGTTAAGGTGAGTTTGAGGAAGAAAAAAGAAGAGATCAAGGAGATTTTCGAAAGATAAGTCCAAATCCATCCTCCACCCTCATGTGATCTCTCAAACAAGTAAGTAAAATCCCTAAACCTTATATCTAATATCCCTCAACTCATCTCTTTAAACACTTTAAAAATTGAGAATCGAAAATAAACCGAAAAGGCGTCGTAGTCAGAAATTTGGGGCAGTTATGTTTATGGGTGATATAGGATGTTGTTGTATGTTGTTATCTTTGAGTTTGATGACTTCTAGGTGTGCTGGAACCTTGATATTAATGTCTAAAATATAATCATGCAAAGAAATTAAAAAAAACTTGACATGACATAAATAGAAGACTTGGACCCCAAGAGACTTTATTTTTGAGAACATAGATATTTCTACCCTGAACTTTGGAATACTATAGCTTAATGTAGAAATTGATCTAAGCATGTTCTTTATGTCAAGATTTATATTTTTGTATTATCTTTCATCCAAAATTTGTTTCAACTCATTTTCATATGTATAACTTGAGATATTGCAATTTTATCAAAGTGTGTCATTTTCCAATCATCAACACTACTGACTTGGAAACCCTGATTTAAAGTGAGATCAAAACTTTTTTCAAAACATGAAAGTTGTAGATAACATGTATATATATCTACCCACCAAAAATGAGCACAAAAGATTGAGTTTTGATAGGTCAAAACCCGTTTGAAAGTCTCTATTGAGTTTCAGCGCTCGGGAGACACTTCTGTCACATATTTTTGTGTAGCCCAAAATCTCTATTTTTAATGGCCTATTCCAAAGGTGGTCTACATGAACATTGTAGATAACATATTGAAGTATATTCTACCCAAATTCAGACCTTAAAGCCTCGGGATAATACCCCGAAACCGTTTCAAACCCTCTGTCTAAAACTGGCTCTGCTGAGTTTTGGCGGCTGACAGAACCTATTTTCTACAATGGCCAACAAGTCTAACTTGTTCTAAACAACTACCCTTAGCTCCGAACATAAAAGTTGTAGAGGAATTGTTGAACTAGAACATACTAAAAAATGGACTCATTTGAACTTGATATGATATCCCAAAACCGAGACCAACAGAAGCCTGATTTTGGTAAAATCTTAAGAAAAGTGCTGAACTATTTTTGCTTAGGATGTTTTGTTCACCCTTTTGCCTTAGGCTTTGGCCTTGGTATTAAAATGAGAGCTGTAAAAAATATTTTTATCTAAATGGTGTATAAAAATCATAAATTGATTTTAAGTCTAGATACCCCAAAACCTTGTTAGCTCTTTTAATTTAATACTTGATTTTTGGCCTTAAAAGTTGCTAAGTGTGAAATTGGGTACCCTTGCTATGAGACCTGTGTCTTTGTATAATGATCGACTTGAATTTGTTGATTAGTTCTTTTAAAAGAATGTATGGCTAGTAAATCCTTATATTTATATCTATGTATGTCCCGACGTTCCCGGGGAACGGGGCACCACATAAACTTTGCTTGCGATAATCCCAACATCTTTTGTTTTCAATCTCGCATAAACTTGATCTCAAAGATGTGACTAGATTTTTCTAAGTCCTTCATATTGAACTACCTAGATAACTATACTTTAATCGTAGATAATGCCCCCACATCATTTTAGATGAGTAAGATATCGTCTACATAAAGTACTAGAAAAGTTACCACACTTTCGTCACGCTTCTTGTATACACAGGACTCATTCGGACTCTGATCAAAATCATAAGACTTTAAAGCTTGATCAAAGCGAGTCTTTCAAGACCTCGATGCCTGCTTAAGACCATAAATAGATCTCTTAAGCTTACACAACATGTGCTCATAGCCCTTTGCAATGAATCCATCTGGTTGTATCATATAGATACACTCGTTAAGACTTTTGTTAAGGAAAGCTATCTTGACATCCATTTGCCAGATTTTATAATCGAAATGAACAACAATGGATAAGAGAATCCGGATAGACTTAAGCATATCTACTGGCGAAAAGATTTTCTCATAATCAATCCCTTCTTTCTAAGTAAACACTTTTGCAATAAGCCTAGCTTTGAATGTTTCAACCTTTTCGTTTGCTCCACTCTTCCTCTTGTAGATCCACTTGCATCCAATGGATTTTATCCCTTCGGGTGGTTCTAAAAGTTCTTAGACTTGATTGGAATACATAGATTCCATCTCTGAATTTATAACCCTTGGCCAAAGATCTGCATCTTGTTAGGATTGGTAAACTAAAAATCATGATTTTAGTATTTAATTTTATTTTCTATTTTATGAGAATCTTTATGAGCAATGTATGCATATCATTTCTTTGTTATGCATGGATGTCCAATATTCTGTATAATATTTAATCTGATGTGTAGAGTACGGCTTACACACAGAAGATCAGATTTTAAGTTCTTATAGAATATAAGTTTTATGTTCACAGTTTAGATGAAAATAGATATACCATCGGTACGACTGTGGCACAGAGTTTTAGTAGGTCTGTCTTGGTTATAAGGAACAGATAATAGTGTCGTCTATTGTTCCGACTCTCTGTGCCAGTACACTTTGTGTGTATTGAACGGGGCATTCAAGGTAATTAATTTTATACTGACTATATAAATTAATTCACATCACAAGGTTATTATGAATAATACTTATCCTCATAATTCTGAAATAATTATTGATTTGCGTATATTTAATATTTGTTATTATGATTCATTAGAGGGTACGATCTTATATGGGTCAATATTCATGGTGAGTTAGATAACAGTATTATTTATATAATGAATATTAATTATTGACGGAATCCACATCCCGATAGATCGGGATTGGCGATACCCCCATAAGGAAGCTTTTAAGTTTTGACTGGGCCAAACCCTGCAAGTGGATTTGATTATTCGGCGGTCAAAGAAGTTAAGCGGAAGAGCTTAAGGATTATGAAGATGCCGATTAAATTAAATTATTAGTAATTAAATTTAATTTACGAATATCAGAAATCTTAACGTGGGAAGAAATGGTAAGTATTTAATAACAGGAGTTCAATGCAAGAAGGTCTTGAGATTATGGGTCAGAGTGCAATTATAGTTCTTTAGTGGTGTGAACTATAATTTAGTGTTTTATGGAAATTGTAAAAATCGTTACGTCTTTCCATAATTGCAGAAACCGCTGGTAGGTATCTGTGTTCCACTGGAAGTTTTATAATTATTCTCCAGGTCCCTGCTGTAGCCCTATATATATATGCGGGTAGGCTAAACCAGTTTGATATCTCACCATATCATAATATATATTTTGTCTTTCAAGATTAAATATATCTAGGTTCTGCCGGTACGAGTTCTCAATACTCCGTAGCCCACACTATATTCGAGGATCGCGTAAGAGAATACAGTAGAAGATCTGACTGGAGTTTCAACTCGAAATCAAATCGCAGTTGAAGAATTGATCGACAAAAGGTAATCTTCTAAATTAACTTTGGTTGCACAGATTTTATTTTGATCGTTCGATGTCAAAAGTTTTATTTAGAGCCCGTTTCGGCGTTTGTCCATCCAATTAATTTTTTTACCAAAAATCGTTTGCAAAAATAATGATCTTGGCAGTTTTGCCTCAAATAAATTGGTATCAAAGCTGTTTTATTTTTTTGTTTGCGGTTTATTGGGGCCGAGTAGTTTTAAAACTGTTGCTAACTTTGTTTTGTAGGTATTCTAATCCTGATTTTATGATCATTCTTTATTTTCATGTTTGATTGAATCGTAGATGATGATTTAATTATTTTTTTAATCACGAGAGTTGATTATGATGGATTAATTGATTGTGAACTCTGCGGAGGTATAGGAATCAATATAAAAATTATTATTTTTTGATTTCTAGTTCTTGTATTTTTTTTTATTTTATGTAATCGAAAAAAAAGAAAAGAATGAAGAACCATTGAAGAACTTGGCAACCGGCGATGCTTGGCGGCGACAACCGGGTTTTTTTTATTGTTTTGCAATATTTTTTTTAAAATTTTTTTTGGATGATTAAAAAAAAAAAAAGAGGGCTATATTTCGAACACAGCAAGTACCGGTGCCAATCACCGTAGCAAGTAAAACGGCAATGAGCTCCAAACGACAACAGTGGCGACCTTTAAAGCTGTTTTCCAGCAAGCAGTGAATTCCCAACAGCCAAAGCAGCGTCCAATCAATTCCCAAACACTGTTGCCGTGAAAAAAAAGTAATTCCCAAACTGTTGCAGCTTTTCAAACTTAGCGCCGGTTTTCAGCGCAGCAGGCGCATTTCCAAACAGTGGCGCAGCAGGCGCAGCAGGTTTTCAGCGCCGGTTTCAACAGTGCAACGTTTTTTTTTTTCCATATTTTTTTTAAAAACAAAACAGTGGGTGGTATCTTCAAACATTTGCGCTGTTTGTGTTTTTAAAGCACTGTTTTGGTTAAAAGATGCAGCGGTTTTCTTCCAAACCCGTCCATCAGTTTCCCAAATCGGCAAACTCCAAACAGCAGAGCAATATCCTAAACACAGCAGGATTTCCAAACAGCGAAATTGCCGGAGGAATTTTAGACTGAATTGCTAGAGGAATTTTAGACTGAATTGTATGCTGTTTCCAAGGCTATTTTGATTGGCTGTGTTTTTTCTCAAACAAAACAGTGGCGCAAAAGTTTGCCAAACACAGTGGCGGATCAACACATAGGTTCCGTTTGATTAGCTGCGGCAAAATTTCAACAGCAGTGGCGGTTTCCAACACTGTTTTGGTTGGCTTAATTTTTCTGATATAGATTAAGTTAAGATATCTTGATGCAATTAGAATACAAGAAACTTATTCAGAATAAGAAATTGAAACTCTTTAGAGTTTAAATTCAATTATAAAATCAGAATATATATTTATCTTGCATTTAAATTTTTTTATTATTAACTTCATAAATGATAAATATTTGTTTTATTTATCCTGTTAATTTAATTAATTCAAATATTTGATTTTAATTAAAATATTTTGTAATGAAAAATAAAATTAAGTTTTTTAATTAATTTTAATTAAATAGAAAAACTTTAGATATTTTATTTTTTACAAAATATCACGTTTAAAATATTTTTTTTTTAAAATTAAATATTTTAAAAAAATGTGAGAATTAATTCCGAATTTTAAATTAATTAAATGAAAAAATATTTAATCAAAATAAATTATTTTTTTTCAAAAAATATAAAATAGAAAATAAAATAAATAAATGCCTTTAATCACTACCTTAGTTGAAAAGTTGGAGGAAAAACTGTGCATTTATTAGAATTTATTTGTTACGCATTTAAATACAAAAAGATGGTTTGATAAATCAGAATCTTTAGAAATTTATACAAGGAAAGATGTTTGATTCTTTCAGATCGTGTGACTTTCGAAAGATGGTTTGATAAATCAGAATATTTGGAATCGTGTACACGAAAAGATGTTTGATTTTTTCAGATCGTGTAGTTTTTGAAATTAATAAATTTATTTTAATCAAACGGATTTTTGTAACCTTCAAAAATATTTTTAAATTTAAGTTGGAGATGGAATGTATTCACAGATAAATCCTGCGGTCTCCATCACTAGTTTGTAGGCAATGCAATTAAATCCTGCGTGTCGACGTAAGGCGTTCCTCCCAACGGACAGATTAATTGCGGTATCGCCAGTACAAATCTCATTTAAGGATAATTCTAGATAATTGTTAGTATGGATCACTTCTCCAACTGAAAGGTTCATTACGAAACGATTAATTGAGATTAGGTGATGATTAACACTTAACTGTCTATAATAGTATCCTCTCCAACTGAGTCACTGCTATTATATACTGGACCGAAACTTTGCCAACTATTTAATTTTACTTGGCATGGTCAGTTGCCTAGATAGTGAAATTAAAAAGAATTGGCATGTCTGATCTTATGAAGCATAGTAGACGTCCACCCAACGTGGCATGCTATTCTCAGGTTACCAAGCTGTTGGCGAATTTATTTTTAAAATAGTAGAGGGAAGCAACTTAAAATAAATTTAAATTTTTTCTCATCATAATTAACGGTTTTTAATTATGTGATTCTCAGGATTAAAATAGATTTCAACCCACTCACTTCAATACTCAAAGAAAACAAACTTTTGGGATCAATTTTTGTTGATTGGAAATGTAACTTGGATATAGTTTTAACTACAAATGGTATTCATTCAATACCAGGAAATGTGTCTGTTTCAAAAAAAAGTTCTTCCTCAGGGCCGAAAGGCATGAAGAAGAAAAAGGTTCAGAAACAGGGAGACATAGTTTTCAGGGTAATTAGTCGGCTACGGACTGGTGTGAAAAAGCCGCAATGCAGATATTTTTACTGCAACTAAACCTGGCACTAGAAAAAGCTATGTGCAGTATTTCTCATAAGGAAGAACAAATACGGTAATTCCTGGTCACTGGTTGTGGAAACATGTTTAGCAGTGTTATCTACTAGTACCTGGTGTGTAGATACGGGAGCCACTAATCATTTTTATAATTCAATGTAGGGGTTCCAGAAAACCCGACAACTTAATGATTGAGAGATTTACCTGTATATGGATAATAATACAAAGGTAACAGCAGTTGCAGTAAGAGATGTCACTCTCAGTTTTGGTAGAGATCGGGTTTTAATATTGAGAGATTGTCTTTATGTACCTGCCATTAGAAGGAACTTAGTTTTCGTTTCTAGATTGGCTAAAGATGGATATTTTATTTATTTTAATAACTCTGTGGTTATTAAGGATAATAAACGGGTTATCTGTTCTGATACATTGGTGGATGATCTTTATATTATTACTCTAATCTCTCTTACGCTACAACTGACTGAAACGAATAATACATCTATATTACCAAATAAGAGAAAGTTTTCTTCTTTAATAAACCAAACATTTCTTTAGTACTTACGCTTAGGTCATATTAATCTAAAAAGAATAAACAGACTGGTAGCAGATGGACCTTTGAGTTCAATAGAAGTGGAGGCATTTCCAGTCTGTGAATTTTACTTAGAGGGTAAGATGACTAAGAGGCCCTTTTCGGCCAAAGGCTATAGAGTTAAAGAACTGTTGGAGTTAGTTTATTCTGATGTGTGTGGTCCTATGACAATCCGGGCTAAAGGTGGCTTTGAGTATTTCGTCAGTTTCATTGATAACTACTCAAGGTATGGATACATTTACCTGATGCACCGTAAGTCTGAATGCTTTGAGAAATTCAATGAATTCAAGGCGGAGGCGGAGAAGCGTCTAGGTAAAAGTATCAAACTACTACAATCTGACCGCGGTGGAGAATACCTCTTTGGAGAGTTTACAGACTACTTATCATCAGTAGAGATTACATCCCAGTTGACTGCACCTAGCAGTTCTCAGCAGAATGGTGTAGCAGAAAGAAGGAATAGGACTCTTATGGAGATGATAAGGTCAATGATAAGTTATTCAGGTTTACCACAATCGTTTTGGGGACTCACTTTAGAGACAATAGTTTACATTCTGAATATGGTACCTTCTAAGTCAGTACCTTCTACTCCCATTGAATTGTGGACCGGGCGTAAGCCTAGTCTGAAACACATTCGAATTTGGGGGTGTCCAGCACATGTGCTGAAAGGGAATGCGGGTAAGTTGGAACCGATGATAGAAGTCTGTTTCTTTGTGGGGTATCCCAAGGAATGAAGGGTGGTCTATTTTATAATTCTAAGGATCATAAGGTCATTGTTAGCACCAATGCCCGATTATTGGAAGAGTATTATATTGTGGACCACACACCCAATAGCAAAATTGTTTTGGAAGAATTGAGAGGAAATGCCAGTAGAACGGAAGAGGAACCACAAGTCACTGATATTCCATTACCTAGTCGTAGCGAGATGATTATCAGGACAAGTGCAAATCAAGAACAGGGTGTTGATGCACAGGGTTCAGATTCTACACAATCTCTTATTGCTAGTACACAGACACAGGTAGTGCCTCGTCGTAGTGGGAGAGTTGTTCATCAATCTGACCGGTATATGTCATTGGGAGAGTCTTTTAATAGGATCCTGACAGAACTGGATACCGAGCCTTATAACTATAATGAAGCACTACAAGACAAAGATGCAGATCTTTGGCAAATAGTTATGAATTTAGAGATAGAATCTATATATTCCAATCAGGTCTGAAAACTTGTAGAACCACCCAAAGGGATAAAACCCCATTGGATGCAAGTGGATCTACAAGAGAAAGAGAGGAGTAGACAGGAAGGTTAAAACCTTCAAAGCTAGGCTTGTAGCTAAAGGGTTTACTCAGAAAGAGTGGATCAAGTATGAGAAAACATTTTCGCCGGTAGCCATGCTTAAATCTATCTAGATTCTTTTATCCATTGTCGCACATTTTGATTACGAAATCTGGCAAATGGATGTCAAGAAAGATTTCTTTAACGAAAGTCTTGATGAGTGTATCTACATGATACAACCAGAAGAATTCACTACAAAGGGTCAGGAGCACATGTTGTGCAAGCTTAAGAGATCCATTTATGGACTTAAGCAAGTATCGAGGTCTTGGAACACTCGGTTTGATCAAGTTATAAAGTCTTATGATTTTGATCAAAGTAAGGATGAGTCCTGTGCGTACAAGAAGCGTGACGGAAGCGTGGTGATCTTCTTAGTACTTTATATAGACGATATCTTGCTCATTGGAAATGATGTAGAGGCATTATCTATGGTTAAAGTATGATTATCTGAGCAGTTCGATATGAAGGACTTGGGAGAAGCCAGTCACATCCTTAGGATCAAGCTTATGTAAGATCGAAAACAAATGATGTTGGGCTTATCACAAGTAAAGTGTATTGATGATATCCTTACTCGTTATAGCATGCAGGATTCCAAGAAAAGATTTTTCTGTTTCAGGCATGGAATTACCCTATCCAATGATCAGTGTCCTAAAACACCTGATGAGACAGAGAAGATGAAGGCAGTTCCTTATGCTTCGGCAGTAGGAAGCCTCATATATACTATGCTTTGTATTAGACCCGACATCTGTTTTGCCGTTAGCATGGTTAGCAGATATCAGTCTAATCCAGGGCAGGAGTATTAGACTGCGGTAAAGAATATAATAAAGTACCTAAAAAGAACTAAGAATTATATGTTAATTTACTAGGTAGACAGTCTAGTACCTTTGGTGTATACAGACTCAGTTTTTTAGTCAGACATAGAGTTTACATTAGGAGACAACCTTGCAGATCCTTTACAAAGAGCTTACCGGCTAAGACTTTTGATAGTCA